>JAZDUA010000749.1:597500-603520 GCA_038098605.1 Gryllus longicercus | reverse complement strand
AAATGTTTTAAATTAATTGGATATTATTTTAATGTTTTAGAAGATTCAAAAAGGAAATATTTCATACCCCTCCCCCCCCGCACCAATACCCCTCCCCCCCGCACCTGTGTAACGCAGCGTAAAGCTGCCACAAACCCCATCCACGACCCAATGGATGGCAGTTGATTGAATCTCTATCTGTAGTTTAAGTTCATATTATCGAATGACACCTGTAGCCCTAACGTACACATATCCTATAATATGACTTGGGCACAAATGCATCGCGAAGCAAATTTAATACCATTGGCTGTGTCTTTTCCTCTTACACGCATAACGTTTAGATGGCTGGCGGTGTTACAGTTTATACTAAGCGCGAATTTTGAAATACATTAGACAATCTTTAAAGAGTAGTGTAATTTTTTAAGTTTGACGAAAAATGGCGAAATTAACTTAAAATAGTTAATTGTTTTCATAATTAATAAAATTTCTTATAAATTATTTTATCGTAAGTAATTCTGTCGATTGGAAATAATTATCTCACATTCTACATCGACAATCATTTTCTGAACGTGAGAACTTTTTTCCATGTTTTACGTGTTTTTTCTGGAATTGAAAATTCCTGTGTTTTACAGTTTCTCCTGCGCTTTCCAAAAATTGATCAGCCTGTACCTGTAAATGATGGATTTGGTGAGGCGTGTTATTTGCCAAAGGACACAAGAAAAAAAGGAAGATAGGGATTCGAAAAAGCTTTTGGAATCACTGCAGACAACTTCTCGTAATGTCATCCATTTCAGCACACTTAAGGGCCTCCAATATTGCATATGTCTCTGTAATATATACGCTGCCCGAAGAGTATCTTCGAAAACTCCACGTGGCGCTACGTCCTTTGATATTTTGCGAGGAACCAACAAGGTAGATTCCCAAAGATCGTTCTCCAACTTCGGCCCAAGAGGCATTCGATGCGATTCGTGCGGTAGGCGCTTTTGCCACACCTTCCATCTGCACTGTGTGGAGTTTAACGGAGGGTTGACGAAGACGCACGCGCACGCACACTATATATATATATATATATATATATATATATATATATATATATTATAATATATATATATATATATATAATTACACATTATTACCTACACGGTCTGTACCGCAAGAACTCCCCGGAGTGTGCGAAGGAGGTTCAAAGGTGATGGATATCGGCTTTTCAATTAACGAACAATTTTTCGCCAAGTTAAGCTCTTGTCGAATGTACGCACAACGAAAGTTGCAGATTCCCAAAAGGAAGATTACCCCCATGAAAAAGATCAGGATATTTTGGAGACTAATTCTGCAGAAAAACATGCCGCTGGTTTTTCAGACTGAGAACTTTAAACCTGTCTAATCGTTCCATTCTTGCAATTTGGTGAGGATAAGTTGAAAATGCTTCAATAACTTCCATGCTCTTGCAGGAACAAACGAGTAAAGCTACAACAGCGCATACTTTCTCGCACTATTTGTAACTCTTCGCATTATTTCCAGTATTACAGGCAAGCAATAATAATTTCACGAATTAATTGAAAATCTAAAACTAAAGGCCATTCAATAATTGCGTTATTAACGCATTCAAAACGACGATATTATTACTTTATTAAAGCCAGGAAAAATGTAAACATATTCATAAAGTAAAATATACTATTTCATTGAAAGAAGAGAACATTGTAACACATCGCTGCATTGTTGTCCAATGCAGCGGACAGTAATATTAACGTAATCGAAGTCCCTACATTTTGGTACTCAATTTTTTTTCAATTTAACTTTCATATTACATTGAAGGAGGTTGTCACGCTACTCTCTAGTCAGCTGAGTGGAAAGTTATAATTTCTTAAGGTGCTTGTTAAAAAATGAACGAGTAATAAGTAAATTATTTCTGTTTTTTGTCGATTTATAAATGAATATTTCTTTAATGATGTATTAAAAAGTTAATGTTACAAATGCAAGCTAAGAAACTAATTTGACTAAAAAAGCCAACATGAAATATTGACAATACTAGAGTAATGTAGGACATTACCATAGGACCTACTAAGGTAGGACATTTCTTACATATTATGTAAACACTTTATTTTCAGAATAATACATTTAGATCGCAATTAACATCATATCTGATAACTTTCAGGCAATAAAATTGACAACGCTTTATATTTATCATATCGGTATCTATGGTTTACGTTGTCGGGAAGGTCTAGAACGTACAGAAGGGCTGGAGAACAGTGCGTGAGTAGTTGAGCGGTTTCTGTAGGACCAAACAACCTGAAAACCATGTGCGAACAGTTAAGGTATAAATTGCGTTTTGTTACTATACCTAAGTTATCGTGGAAAAGAAATTTGTTTTTAGCCGTAAAACGGACAAGAAAACGTTACAGACGAAATCTTACCTGTTGATTGTCGTCGTACCGTGCACATTGACGAACTCGCTAAACAACTGTGGTACCTTGTGTGTGATGTGCCCCTCTTTACAATGTATTGAAAAGGAAACCATTCCTGGATTGGCTCCTACTCACCATAAGATGCCATAATTGTTTGTTTAAAGGCAATTCATACAAATAAGGAATTATGGAAAGCTTCGGGTGTTGGATGCTAGCATTGGTAAGTAAAAATTTGTTAATGTTTTTTTGAATTCTACAATGTGTAGGCTGTTATATGAATAATTACATTTCAGCTCAAATTCATGGTGGAATTCGTACTAGCCAATTTAATACTGTGTTGTCAGCACTAAACATTCCCATACCAAGTCATTGAACAATGAAGCACCAAGAACAAAGTGCCAATAAGTGTTTACCAATCGCTAGAACTATGCATTCTAAAGGCATCAGAGAAATTAAAAAAAAAAAATACATTGGTGTAATTTTTGAAAACATAAAAGAAAAAAAAGGGCAAAATTAATATATCCTGAACAGTACAATTAGCATTATCAGTTGCAAAGGGAAGAAATAATTTCGAGATATTTTCAAGAAAATGGCGTTTGAATGTTTCTGAAAATACGGAATTTAGAGCTCATATTTACAGAAAACTTGAATTTCGAGACATTTTCTGGCATTTAAAGCACATTTGATCGTAAATACATGAATGTTAACAAATTGCCGCTAATGTAATATTAACTACGCGAGAGACAAGTAAAAAAATACATTTCGTTATTAAAAATTACATTTTTGTAATTTTTGAAAAAACAAAAGTATTTACCAGCGTGGCGTTTATGTAGTTTTATAGAGTGCATTAGCACTATCCCTGCCAAAAGGTTAAAGAAAAAAAATGGTAGCTGTTTGAGAAAATCTGGTTTTTGTAATTTCTTTAAATTGCAAATATTGCACGCAATATTGATCGAAAATTACTAACATTTTCAAAAAATGGAATTTATAACTAACTTTCTCGGAAAGAAAATCGCTTATCTTCAATTCTGTAGTTACAAGAAGACGCGGAAAATTGCAATTTTTGACATTTTGGAGTTAATAGTGTAAATGGAGCATATTCCAGCTCTGTAGGTGTATTTTACTCTCTTCTTACAAGAAATTTAAAGAAAAAACGTGGAGCCGGTTTTGAAAAAAAAATGTTGGGAAATGTCCCAGGAGCTTCATGTGACGTACCCCAAATTTTGAAGAAAGATTTTCAAAATCATGGTGCCTCGAGTGGAGCAGGATCAACCAGGAATATCCATTTTGGAAAAAATCGTACGTCTAGTTTAAGCTCTAGTAGTGTTGGGAGACTGACGGACGTTTTGAAAAGAACCACTTGTTCGGCATCAGACCTAAAAACTATTTCCGTTGAAATCTCGAAATCGGTTCTGCGCAACATTACATATCTTTCCATATACTACGTATTACTCCGTATATACGTATGTATACATGAATGTGAAAATACACCCGATAGGGGAAACTTGATCGTGAACCTCAATAATAAACGACAGCGAAACCGACTTTATCGAAATCCTGATGTGGGTTTTCTACAACGTTCAAAGTTTCGTTACCTAAAAGTGTTCTATTGTATCGATTCGGTTAGACGCAAAATCTATTATTCGGTTTTGTTAAACAAATGCTAACTATACGAACTTTTTCGGATAATTAGTACCTGAAAATACATTCGATGTGTTGATGACATCAAGCGGCGGTCAAAAACGACCAACAATTACCAAATCCGGCGATTGCAAACTACATCAACAAAGATGTGCAGATTTTGAATATCGCGATGCGCGTAGCTTCCGTTCTTGGGTCGCGCGTTGCAGCACAAACGCAAACTCCGCCAATGTGCTGCGCGTAAATTTATTAGAAGATCGGTCTTTAAGCGCGCTCGCTCTCCCTGCAATTGGCGCAGTACCCACAGATTCGTACCCACAATACAACGCGACTCAAACGAACCCTCTCCTTACTTACATGAAGATTAATTTAAAATCAGAAAATACTTGTTAGGGAAATTTAATGCATCGTTCGGCGATACTACTTTTTGCAACAGTTTTCAAGAATTTTCAAATTATCATTTTGTGGATTAAAACAAAGAACGCGGTTGAAGTTTCATCTCGTTCGCGTCTCTTTAATACGGACAACCAATACAAAAGCTTGGCTAACTCAGGGCCTGTAAGATAGAACGAGAATCCTCTGGCCAAGTTTCCACAACACATACGCAATGCAGTCCAATAAACCAACAGAAATATGTGACTGGTGCCAGCACTACTGTGAGAGGTCTTTGTGTGCAGAGTAAGCCAGTATCGCGCCCAGGAAATATGTACCACACAACAGCAGAATTTTATAAAAAGCTATTATACTATCCATTACCGTTTCAATAACTGGAGAGTTTCTCACAGTATTATCTAAATACTATGGCCTCCTCTTTTAAACGACACACTTATTTCATAAAAATCTATGCATACGTATGGAAAGGTTTGTATCTAAACATACTGACCATCTATATAGATAAGTGTAATCTGTACACGGTTCCTTGACCTCTGTGATATCTTGTAGAAAAGCGAATTACATTATTGTAAAGAAGGTAAATGACCGAATAAGATCGCGTGCGCTTAGCGCGAATGAAATAAACGATGAGCAATATCGAAACACTGGTGGTGCTACAGATGCTTTCTCGTGTTAGTTTACCATTGTCATTTCTCTGGGCAAGCTAATCGCACTTGTCACACACTAGCAGAGCTACCATTCCTACAACCAAATTTTTGTTCAAAACTTTCGAAACTTTTAAGAAAATTGCGTTCAAGCTTTACGGTAAATACGAAATATATAATAACGTTTCATAACAAGTTTCCGTTTTTAAAATTACACATATAGCACACACATTGCAATCTCTCACGCGGAGAGAGAAAGAGGCAGGCTCGCTCGCTCGCAGAGAGACGCAGCCTGTGCGATGACGTACGGGTTAGACCATACAAGACTCGTGGGTAAGTTTATAAAGTCGCAAACCGTCTCCAACCTTCCCCTAACATCCTTCGGAGGTTTGTAACAACTTTATTCCAAACACCACCCCAGCGAATCGACGTACATGCCTCTTTATACAGAATAATACCACCAGTCACTACAGATGAGCTCCTGCATGCAATCTGCAGAATTGGTAATATAAAGGGTGGTATGAATAAAAGTAAGCAATTACTCTTCGCTCCGAGTTTCGGAGATGCGTCTCGCTTTCGTATGAATAAGGTGGGTGAGCAATTGCTGTCTCTGAGCACTTGCTCCATCTCTGAGCGTACTCTCAACTAGGGAGCAAATACTAGGAATTGGTATGAAGTTAAGCTTTTACTCCCTAGATTGAGCACTTGCTCCAAAATTTCGGAAAGACCTTAGTAGCAGACACATTTGAAAAGTAACGTTCAAACGGCCAATTTTTTTACAGTGTGTAGATGTGCAGATGCCGCAGACTAAACAAAATTATAAAGTAAGGTGAAAATCTCGTGATGAAGCTTTTAGAATCATTACCGATTCGTGTGGTACGATTTTTATCGACGTTTGCTTACAGGCGCAATTTCGTATTGCGTATCTTCTATGTTAATGGCCATCGATCTTTTCTAC
>JAZDUA010000749.1:382500-595000 GCA_038098605.1 Gryllus longicercus | reverse complement strand
GAGAGAGAAACCGACAGACACAGAGAGAGAAACCGACAGACACAGAGAGAGAAACCGACAGACACAGAGAGAGAAACCGACAGACACAGAGAGAGAAACCGACAGACACAGAGAGAGAAACCGACAGACACAGAGAGAGAAACCGACAGACACAGAGAGAGAAACCGACAGACACAGAGAGAGAAACCGACAGACACAGAGAGAGAAACCGACAGACACAGAGAGAGAAACCGACAGACACAGAGAGAGAAACCGACAGACACAGAGAGAGAAACCGACAGACACAGAGAGAGAAACCGACAGACACAGAGAGAGAAACCGACAGACACAGAGAGAGAAACCGACAGACACAGAGAGAGAAACCGACAGACACAGAGAGAGAAACCGACAGACACAGAGAGAGAAACCGACAGACACAGAGAGAGAAACCGACAGACACAGAGAGAGAAACCGACAGACACAGAGAGAGAAACCGACAGACACAGAGAGAGAAACCGACAGACACAGAGAGAGAAACCGACAGACACAGAGAGAGAAACCGACAGACACAGAGAGAGAAACCGACAGACACAGAGAGAGAAACCGACAGACACAGAGAGAGAAACCGACAGACACAGAGAGAGAAACCGACAGACACAGAGAGAGAAACCGACAGACACAGAGAGAGAAACCGACAGACACAGAGAGAGAAACCGACAGACACAGAGAGAGAAACCGACAGACACAGAGAGAGAAACCGACAGACACAGAGAGAGAAACCGACAGACACAGAGAGAGAAACCGACAGACACAGAGAGAGAAACCGACAGACACAGAGAGAGAAACCGACAGACACAGAGAGAGAAACCGACAGACACAGAGAGAGAAACCGACAGACACAGAGAGAGAAACCGACAGACACAGAGAGAGAAACCGACAGACACAGAGAGAGAAACCGACAGACACAGAGAGAGAAACCGACAGACACAGAGAGAGAAACCGACAGACACAGAGAGAGAAACCGACAGACACAGAGAGAGAAACCGACAGACACAGAGAGAGAAACCGACAGACACAGAGAGAGAAATCGACAGACACAGAGAGAGAAACCGACAGACACAGAGAGAGAAACCGACAGACACAGAGAGAGAAACCGACAGACACAGAGAGAGAAACCGACAGACACAGAGAGAGAAACCGACAGACACAGAGAGAGAAACCGACAGACACAGAGAGAGAAACCGACAGACACAGAGAGAGAAACCGACAGACACAGAGAGAGAAACCGACAGACACAGAGAGAGAAACCGACAGACACAGAGAGAGAAACCGACAGACACAGAGAGAGAAACCGACAGACACAGAGAGAGAAACCGACAGACACAGAGAGAGAAACCGACAGACACAGAGAGAGAAACCGACAGACACAGAGAGAGAAACCGACAGACACAGAGAGAGAAACCGACAGACACAGAGAGAGAAACCGACAGACACAGAGAGAGAAACCGACAGACACAGAGAGAGAAACCGACAGACACAGAGAGAGAAACCGACAGACACAGAGAGAGAAACCGACAGACACAGAGAGAGAAACCGACAGACAGAGATACTGACGACATGCGACTTATCGGTATCAAGTATCCACAAAACAGGGACTGCGGCTGCACTATCGTATTACAGAATGTTTTTTAAATTTTAGAACTGGATTTGTTACCATTTTGTTACCAGGGCCTTGTAGTAATAGTTTTTTCAGTCGTAATTTCGCCGTTTTTTCGCATTCCATTTCGTAACTTTCCCTTCTTAAGAAATTTCTTCTTACGCGCGAGAAAGTAAAAATTGGAAGGTGGTGGTGCAATTCTGACTTGAGATTAGGGTGTAAATACTCAATTATGCAAATGTCGAATACAACAGTTTTGAATTAAGTGTGTAACGCAATATACGATTTTCTTTCTGTATAAAAACGCACGTCGCTACATAAACGAATACCAAGTTCGGAAGAAACATTAATTTGTTTCGTGTTTGAGAAGCACAAGAAAAAAATATTTTTATTTTGCAACGGTTTTCTGAAAAGGAAATTCATCTAATCAGTTTTAGTTGTCATGATGCAGAAAATCGGAAGGATAAATACAATATTCATAGGCGTGTAATATGTTTAAAAAATTTAATCTTATATAAGATACTAAAAAGAACAAGCTTTCTTCATTTGTAAGAAGTACTTCGGGTAAATTTATTTCCATCCGATAAAAAAAATTACACAAATCTCGATTTTCAGCATTAAACGTTTTTTATATCCGGAAGACTGTTTCCTTCTCTTAATCTTTGCCCCGTTTCAGTAAAAAGGTACATGTGGTAATGCCAAAATGTAAGATGTTCATTAGAAGGCCGATATCGGACGAAAGCCGAATTTCAACGTGGGGTTCCACAAGCGGAAGTTCGTCAAAGATTCGAACTCAGCAAGGCAACTGATCTCATCTTCGTGAACGCGTTGAATGGTTCATCCAGAATTGAAGAAACGAGTGCGATAAAGATAGAAATGAAGGTTCAACAATGCTAGAGGCGTTGAGTACAAATACAACATTACGATACTTTGAAACTGTGTACAACGTTGAATCAAGAGAGTGGAGTTGATCAATAGAGAATCACGAACACTGGGGAAGTATCTACAGAAATTACTAATGAAAAATACCCGCTTCCCTGCCAAAACGGATTCCACTTTAATCATTTCGCTTCAAGCATTCGTTTCCTACTATATCCCGTCATTAACCATAATTTTTCTAAGGATCTATGTATCACAGCGGCGCCTAGACGATAACCAAGGACTAGCTGAGAAGGGCTGCGGTTTCCTCTGCGAGTTATCGACATTTAGGGTCCCGGCCTGGAGAACAAGAGAGGAGAAATGATGGAGTAGGGGATGATCCCTCTCAAGACCCTAGATACGGATAACAGTTGATGTAATCCCAGGCGAGGCGAGGGTTACAGTTTAAGCTGGCCCCTGGGGTTGGGGGGTTGGAATTTCGGAAGTTTTAGTTTAGTTTGCTAATGAAAAATGTAATCTGTAAAAAATTTGAAGATCATTGGCGATGCAAATCGGAGCTCCGTACAAAATTCACAATTGCTTTGCGCATTCTTTAACACATAGCATGACCATTCAGGTTTTGATATCCTCAAAATTTCCGTACTCTATACTCACCTTCCGGTGCAACCGCTCTTGAACGGCCCTCGACAGCGAGGTCAGCCCCTCCGCCGCCGTCTAGCATGACGTTCAGGCGCTGTAGTATCCCGAAGTTCGCTGGCTCGACCTCACCGACCTTGGGACAGGAAAAGGGATAACAATGATTAAAAACTCATGAGAAAGTATCTGCGCTTGCAAGTTGGGCGCATATGGACATAATGTCTAAGAAATTGCTTTTTGTCTCGCAATCCACAACACGAAGCACGCCAGATAGGCAACCCGCCGCACTCGATAAAACGGCAACAGGGAACTGGAGGATGCTGCATCTGGTCAACGGGCGCTGATAATAGTACACTATTTCCTCTGCTTCGTCACATGTCTCCCGCTGAAGTACATTTCACTACCACACTACCAGCCGAATGAGATGCAATGTCTCAAGCTCTCAGCGCCTAACATTATCTCAAACATCTCTCGTAATTAGACGGCAGATTCAAATGCACTTAAAATCATTGAAATATGAACTAACAGGTGGGGCTACAGCTGCACATACTTTCTCGCATTAATTATAAATGCTATGCAATATTATACAACAAAATGAGCCAGCAATCCCCCCCCCCCAGCGCGATCCGATATCAGATCCTTCGAGTCAACACACCCAGCACGTTACCACTACACCACCAGACGCACGGCAAAAGTCAGCTTTCCCGACACTTAAAAAATAATGCAAGTATCCCCCTCTTTTAAAGTTCTGGCATATTCGAAAATTAAGAGTTCAACGAAAATTACACCTATGCCATTTTTGAAGCGTCCGTTCGATTCGTGGAAAACATTTGGAGCAGATTGAGTTATTTTAAAAAAAATGCACTAACTTCACAAAGAAATTACCCGGAAGTGCTACTTTTCACACTAGTGGGGCTACAAAAGTACTTACTTTCACACATTATTTCTAACTGCTCCGCTTTATTATACTACTACATAAACCTGCGAAAATGCTTTCAATCAGCAATTTTCCCCCGCTTCGAGACCCGAACTCGGATCCCCGGAATGATCTTGCCAACATACGCTTATACGTCCTCGCGTAAATGCTCGCTTCATGCAAAAAAAGAAAGTATATGTTAAATTTCCAAAGCCTCGAGTTCGTTCAGATTGATAACAAAATATCCATTTTGGACAAAATCAGCTGAACAGTTCAGGCGCGAGTGTTGACCACATTGATTGACATTTTGCCGTTAATAGGTTTTACCAGCATCAAGGACCCACAAAACCTAGATTCTGTCTACACCATGTGTTCGTAGAATTTTTTCTAAATTTAGCAACTGTGTTTATCCCTCTTTTCGTAGCCAGGGCCCGGCAATGAGAGTTCTGCCGAAAATTCGCCGTTTTCCGGCGCACGATTACACAATTTTCTCATCTTTCGAGGTACCGTCGCAAGGGTGAAAATATGATGTTCAGAAGAGTTAGGAATATTATGGTAAATAAAAAACCACGTTGGTCCCACGAGTATGGTCTTTAATGTATTTAAACTTCATGTTGATAGATTCAGTAGTTAAGTTAAAATAGTTCATAGAGATGGTCAGAATTGATTTGTCGTGAGAAGTTGTATTAATCGAATAAGAAAGTTGAAAAGTGTTCTACCGTTAAAAAACCGAAAGTCACATACAGACACTTCCGGTTTATATATATATATATATATATATATATATATATATATATATATATATATGCATTCATTGCATCTGTGAATACAAGTTCTTCAAATTTAATTTCAGGGTTATTCGCGAGTCGCATAGAAATGTGGAGCAAGTGCCGGATGTGTCGAGACGGGCGCCGGCCAGGTATAAAGTCGCAGCTGACGGCGGCCGCGAGTCAGAAGCTGCGCAATGAATTGTGGTCTGCGCAGTAAACAGTGCAATACTGTAGGAGAAGTGAACAGTGTAAATAAATAACCAAGAGAACAGTCTTGTGTGAGGACCTAGTCAAGGGAAGAACGCAAAGACTAAGTTATCTGTAAATCAAGTATTTTAGTGTATCATTGTTTACAAATAAACATCTTTGCTAAAAATTACCTATGATTTAATTCACCACGAAGAAACGTTACAATATTGATAAACAGGACTGTGACAATGATGCCCAGTCTCAAAGACACGTACAGGGAAAGTAAAGCGTATAGGGAAAGTATGTGGTATAAGGAAAGTTATGTAATTCTGCGGAAAATCTATTTCGAGATGGAAATGCACGTGTTACGGTCCCCTGAATCCGAAAATGTGTTTTTTTCAATACGTCCGTCTGGTGAACACTACTAGCGTCTTAACATTGCTTTGGATTTTTTCCAAATTCAAGAAACCAATGTACATCTGGCTCGAGTCGTAACTTCGAGATTTTGAAAAAACTTTTTAAAATTTGGAGTTACTTTACTTGAAGCCCTCCAGACATTTTTCTTTAACGGCTCCAATTTGTTTAGATTTGTAAGAATAGAGTTACATACACTTAAAATTGGCATATGTCCAATTTTCATCGCCAACTCTAATTTTCGACAATTTCAAAAGTTTGTATTTTCCGGCTTCTTCCTATAACTACAAAATTGAAGATAGACATTTGCTTCCAATTGAATTTGTAGTCCATAATTAGTTATTTCATTAAGGTCATGTACATTTTTTCTGAAAAATTTAGTAGTTTCCGCGCGATATTGCGTGCAATAATTGCAATTTTGAGAAATTACAAAAATATTTTTTCAAAAATAGCTCCAATTTTTATACCGATTTTGGTAGGATTAGTGACACATGTACTCCATGAGATGACAAACGCCATATTGGTATATTTTTTTGTTGGTTTGTTTTTCAAAAAATGTAATTTTTTGACGTGTCTCATGTTATGTTTATCTCATGATTAAGTTTGCGGCAATTTCTTTATATTAATGGTTTTATGAATACATGTGCTTTAAATGTCAGATAAAATTTCCCGAAAACTGTTCTCCGTGAAAATGAGCTCAAAATTCCGCATTTTAATGCGCTAAAGCACATTTTCTCCAAAAATGTTCCAAATTTTTTCTTCAAACTTTTCCAACATATGGTGCAAATTGCACTGTAAGATGATAGAATTAATTATGCTGAATTTTGTGTTTTTTTCAAAAATTACACAAATATTTTTTGAATGATCCTTTACGTCTTTAATATGCATAATTAACAGCGATTTGTAAACACCATTGCATTTGGGACGAAGTGCTTGAAATTACGTCATGAAATTTTTCGATAAATCAATAGTTGTCTGTGAAAGATTCAAGTTCCGAATTTACAGTAGCGTCCTAATGCTATTTTCTTAAAAACTGCTCAAAACTTTTCAAAGAAAATTGCCAATTAGTAAGAGGTTTTATTGTTATTTGAATTTTTAAAATAATATTTCCGTCCTATCTGAAGCCGAAAAATTAAGAAAATTTCACAAAAATGTAATCTTGGCGGCGATAGATGGCAGCAAGCACCAGTGTGTGTTCGAATAGCTAGCCAACACCAAAGGAAACGGAAAACTAATACGGTCAAGTCAGTGCCATTTGTACCATCACTAGTTAATATCTATATTGATGACATCCAAAATTGGAAGCAAAGAATTTAATAAATATAAAAATAAAGATATCAAAAGAAAAAAATCTATGTAGATGACGCTTTAATATTCCAGGAAACAATTTCCAGTATGCATGATTCCACTTAAAATCGTTTATGTAAAAAATTAAATGCTGAAATATATTTTTTAAAAAAGGCGATAGCATTTTGGGGAAACATAACACAATCAAAAATTATTTTGGATAAAATAATTTTACAGCAAATTTCCAGCTTAAGCTATTCATGTTATGTCGATCAAGATACCAATAAACACAGTAACATTAAATTAGCAAGATTCGAACTGTGGGAAGTCTGCTCTTCCAACAGAGCTGGTCGCTATTTTGCTCTGAGCAGATAGCGGGAGGGGGGGGGGAGAAGACTTGTCTCCGCGTGATTCCCCCCCCCCCCCGATTTTGCAAAACTGCGCAATGGATCGTTTGCTTGAAGAGCGATACATCAAGTTTTGCGTGAAGCTTTGAAAGAATGCAACAGAAACATCCCATAATCCAAGAGGTTTTCGATGATTACATTTCAAGGTCACATTCCGCGAGATGGTGCATGGCATTCAACTGTATCCTAGAGGATGCCGCCTACGAACCCACAATGGACTCACAATGAACGCCACAACAGCCGAAAACTGATAATGCGCGCGAAGTTTTGCGTTCCGACTGTCGATTTGGGCATCCGACAAATTGAACTCCCTGCATGTGCTGACTCATTGCACATGTCCATATTTGCGTACGTGGGATAGTTACCATGATTCAGCAAATGTGCAAGTTCTTCGCAAAGCTTGTGCCGAAAGTTGACGGAAGATCAGAAAGAACCGAGTTTCGCGCTGTCAAGAATTGATTCAAATCAGACTGACTTTTTCAACTGTCGTAATCTGAGACGAATCCTGGGTGTTCAAGTACGATCCAGAATCGAAATTGCAGAGCAGCGAGAAGCACACAAAATAATCACCCAACCGCAATAAAGAGCGAATGAGCAAGTCTCGTATCAAACTTATGCTCATTGTCTTCCCCTGTTCTTACCATCTCCCATCCCCCTTTCAGCCCAGACTTTGCTCCGTCCGACTTTTTTGTTTCACCGACTGAAGAGTGGACTGAAAGGAAAGCATTGGGAGACAGTGGAAAACATCCAAAAGCATGTTATAACATTCCTGAGAGACGTATCCGTCAAGGACTTTCAGGGTGCCTTCCAGGCGGCGCAGACACGGTCTTCGCGAGTGTGTTCACGCAGGGGGAGACTATTTTAAAGAATTTTAAGCATTTGTACAGGTCCGATAAATAAATATATTACTTTTATAATGGAGCCTGTACATATCACACTAAAAGGACGAGGCAAAATGCAAAAAAAGTTTTTTAAGACAAATGGCTCTTCCAATTCTGTACAGCAGCGAGAGTTGGGTACCAACAACTAGAACCTTAAGTAGAATACAGGTCGCCGAAATTACGTTTTTGAGAAAACGTTAGGCTGCACGAAATGATATTTTCGTGACGAGAAGATTTTGGAAAAAGTACATGTCGAAGGAATTTGAAGCAAAATAACAAAAGCACATTCAATCTCAAATGCAATAATATATCGCATGCGTCAGGTTGCGAAGTGTGTTTCAACATTTTATTCAATGTAACGATGCTGCGTAAGAGGACCTGGAAATGTGCATCTTTCGCTACCTGCGAGGGAGTAGGAAGCGTCGAGAACGCGGAGGTATACAGCTCCAAAGACTCGATACAGGCCCGCTCCACCCGCCACCGCTGACTCACCGGAAAATACGGACGCTGCCGTCTCATAACCCAGCATATGAGCTGCACCTGTTCTTTGAACGCGGGTGACGTTTGAGTTACAATGGAATTTGGCGAGGCTCACACGTTCATCAATAACGCCGCGATTGGGCGGTACAAACCGCGTGACATGCTTCCGCCAATCGCGGAAAACGGAGCGGGGGAAGCCAACGAGACTCCGCGAACCTGAGGACCATGCAATACAAGCTCGGTCATCCGACAGAGGAGGCGACAGCGAGCAGAAGTACCTTTCCCAGGCAGGAGCGACGCGAGTTTCTTCGGCTTCTGGGGAGGGGGACGCCAGAATTCGTCGACACACACACACACACACACACACACACACAACAAAAAAAACAAAAACACACACACACACCAAAAAACAACACACACACACACACACCAAAAAAACAACACACACACACACACACACACCAAAAAAACAAAAACACACACACACACACACCAAAAACAAAAACACACACACACACACACACCAAAAACAAAAACACACACACACACACACACCAAAAACAAAAACACACACACACACACCAAAAACAAAAACACACACACACACACCAAAAACAAAAACACACACACACACACACACCAAAAACAAAAACACACACACACACACACACCAAAAACAAAAACACACACACACACACCAAAAACAAAAACACACACACACACACACACACCAAAAACAAAAACACACACACACACACACACACCAAAAACAAAAACACACACACACACACACACACCAAAAACAAAAACACACACACACACACACACACCAAAAACAAAAACACACACACACACACACACCAAAAACAAAAACACACACACACACACACACCAAAAACAAAAACACACACACACACACACACCAAAAACAAAAACACACACACACACACCAAAAACAAAAACACACACACACACACACCAAAAACAAAAACACACACACACACACACCAAAAACAAAAACACACACACACACACCAAAAACAAAAACACACACACACACACACCAAAAACAAAAACACACACACACATACACACCAAAAACAAAAACACACACACACATACACACCAAAAACAAAAACACACACACACATACACACCAAAAACAAAAACACACACACACATACACACCAAAAACAAAAACACACACACACATACACACCAAAAACAAAAACACACACACACATACACACCAAAAACAAAAACACACACACACATACACACCAAAAACAAAAACACACACACACATACACACCAAAAACAAAAACACACACACACATACACACCAAAAACAAAAACACACACACACATACACACCAAAAACAAAAACACACACACACATACACACCAAAAACAAAAACACACACACACATACACACCAAAAACAAAAACACACACACACATACACACCAAAAACAAAAACACACACACACATACACACCAAAAACAAAAACACACACACACATACACACCAAAAACAAAAACACACACACACATACACACCAAAAACAAAAACACACACACACACACACACACCAAAAACAAAAACACACACACACACACACACACCAAAAACAAAAACACACACACACACACACACACCAAAAACAAAAACACACACACACACACACACACCAAAAACAAAAACACACACACACACACACACCAAAAACAAAAACACACACACACACACACACCAAAAACAAAAACACACACACACACACACCAAAAACAAAAACACACACACACACACCAAAAACAAAAACACACACACACACACACACAAAACAAAAACACACACACACACACACACAAAACAAAAACACACACACACACACACACAAAACAAAAACACACACACACACAAAAAACAAAAACACACACACACACACACAAAAAACAAAAACACACACACACACACACAAAAAACAAAAACACACACACACACACACAAAAAACAAAAACACACACACACACACACAAAAAACAAAAACACACACACACACACACAAAAAACAAAAACACACACACACACACACAAAAAACAAAAACACACACACACACACAAAAAACAAAAACACACACACACACAAAAAAAACAAAAACACACACACACACACAAAAAACAAAAACACACACACACACACAAAAAACAAAAACACACACACACACACAAAAAACAAAAACACACACACACACACAAAAAACAAAAACACACACACACACAAAACAAAAACACACACACACACAAAACAAAAACACACACACACAAAACAAAAACACACACACACAAAACAAAAACACACACACACAAAAAACAAAAACACACACACACAAAAAACAAAAACACACACACACAAAAAACAAAAACACACACACACAAAAAACAAAAACACACACACACAAAAAACAAAAACACACACACACAAAACAAAAACACACACACACACACAAAACAAAAACACACACACACACACAAAACAAAAACACACACACACACACAAAACAAAAACACACACACACACACAAAACAAAAACACACACACACACACAAAACAAAAACACACACACACACACAAAACAAAAACACACACACACACACACAAAACAAAAACACACACACACACACAAAACAAAAACACACACACACACACAAAACAAAAACACACACACACAAAACAAAAACACACACACACAAAACAAAAACACACACACACAAAACAAAAACACACACACACAAAACAAAAACACACACACACAAAACAAAAACACACACACACAAAACAAAAACACACACACACAAAACAAAAACACACACACACAAAACAAAAACACACACACACAAAACAAAAACACACACACACAAAACAAAAACACACACACACAAAACAAAAACACACACACACAAAACAAAAACACACACACACAAAACAAAAACACACACACACAAAACAAAAACACACACACACAAAACAAAAACACACACACACAAAACAAAAACACACACACACAAAACAAAAACACACACACACAAAACAAAAACACACACACACAAAACAAAAAAACACACAAAAAACAAAAAAACACACAAAAAACAAAAACACACAAAAAACAAAAACACACAAAAAACAAAAACACACAAAAAACAAAAACACACAAAAAACAAAAACACACAAAAAACAAAAACACACACAAAAAACAAAAACACACACAAAAAACAAAAACACACACAAAATGCCAGTCATAACACACAAATCCAACGGAAGACTGGTGAGAAACTATCAATAAATTTCCGAAGGAACTCTCCATCTTAGAAGATGGAGAGACCCTTCTTGGCGACGGAACAGGCTATTAGGCCTCGACGATTTTCGACAATTGGTAGATTTGGTAATGTTTGAACCGTCGGTCAGATAAATAATAGTAATGAATATATTTTATAGGTTTGTATCACAAACATGTGTATTTTTTCGCACATTATCGAGAAATGTTTGTTGTTGTTGGTTTTTTTTTAAGCTATAGCTTGCTTGATAATCTGTTTCCAAATAAAATGTTTCATACTAAAGTTGTCTGAAACTGTATGCTCCTGAAAATTAGATGAAATTACCTTTCGCCAGAAATGACGGTTAAAAAGTTAGAGAAAAGGTTTAGCTTCTCCCGGAGTTAGCGTGGGTAACTTGGGTATTTAACTAGTGCCTGGGTATATACAACATATTTTAAGAAAGGTTTTATGACCTTTTTCCAGATAACCCCCCTTTTTCAGAGCCTGCAGACTAGACTATAAGACTAACATTTTCTCCAAACCAGCTCTAGAATGTTTCAATGAAAATTTGATAAAAGGAATTTTTTTCTTCTATAATATTAAATTAACATATCAATTCTACTATGGTATCGGAAAATAGAGAAATGTGAAAAAGTGTCTTAAGCGCCAATAGATGGCAACTAGGAAGAGAGAGGGGCAAACCAGTAATGCTATCCCTGATACAAGATAATAGAATTATAACTGTACTGTTCGCCATTGAGTTAGTCCGCGCAGTGAAGGACGGAAGAGCTTTTGAGAGTGCCTACGAGGCGTTACGAAACCTTCCCTTTTTGAAAAGCTCCTAGCTAGACTATACTCTAATTACAATCGAACACCCTTCTAGGTCGCGAGCTGGCAGGAGGGAGGGACACTCAAGCAATCGCAAGCTTCGTTACGACTTAAATTTTAAGTACTGAAGCTCCCGATTGGATGACAAGTGCCCCCCCCCCCTCTCGTTTCAGCTCGTGACCTAGAAAGGACTTCCTCTTTTATACTGCGATTTATTTACGCAGCCAGAAAAAAATCTTTACTGTATATTTTACAAGCACTACAGTACTTTTTCATGTGTGACAAAATCAAAGCAATAAAAGCAGTGAATTCCTATTTAAATGTTTAATTCGCGGTATATTATTTGAAGGTTCGTTAATATTTACATGTATTAGATATACAATGTCGCTGTTTTCCCATGCATGTATCTCATACCTATCTTCGCTCTCGTACACACATCTCGCCTCATTCTGGCGTATTGGCCGTCACCGGCTTTCCAAGAAAGACTAGCCCACCTTTGTTCACGCCAACACTCGCTGCGGTTAAAAATCCACTTGGGTCAAGCAGGTTTGTTCGATTGAAAGACGTCCGTACTGCTAGGACTGCAGAATGAAAAACCATTCCATATCTAAATTGTTAATTATTTCTTTACAATTACTATTAATAATAAAAAATAAAATTGAATGTGGCGTCATCGACGCTGTGAATCGTTTTAAAAATATTTTCATGTGTTAAAAATGTATGTTGAGCATAGCTTTGTTCAAATAAATTCTTTGTCTCTGGCATTTCTGTTCAAAAATTCCCAACACACTATGTCCTTGTAAGTTACCTACACAAGGGATATAAACTAGTAATATTCCAATTTCAAAAATATAAAAGCCGTAAAAAATACTTGCATGTATGAATGATGCTGAATGGTTAGAAGTTAGTACAGCTACATTTTCTACGTTTTTTATTTGCTAATATGCACAAAAACGCACGTAAATCTAAGCTGCTCTCCGGCGTTCTCTAATAAAATTCTCAATTCGTTCCGAAAAAGGCTCCTTGAAGGCTCCCACACACCGGTGCGGTAGATCCGCCGCATACGCGGAATCGCCGTAGCGGAAATTTCAAGTCACGTTTTGCCTTATTTTTGCCATTATTTGCCACGTTGAGACCTGCGCGGCAAGCGAGCGTCGCGGCACCGGATTGGTTTAATCTGCGGCGGAATTTGTAACGCAGTCCGACGCGTTTTTTCCGCAGCCGCTCGAGTTTCGTGGAAGTCCGCCGGCCTTCGGGAGTCTTCGCTTCCCTACGGATTCAGCTCCCTAGCCTTCGTTTACTGGATGAGGAAAACAAACACCAAGCGCTGAGTCATAATTGACGCTCCGGTGTTAACGGTCCCGCGGAATTTCGTCGCCGCCTCTAGCGGAGAATTTTTCGCGCCGCACCCACTGCGGATCTTCGGGGCCGAGCTATGGGAGCCTTAGGGCCCCTTCCCACGGCGCGCTTCGCAGCAGCGCGGCGCGTAGCAGAGCATTGGTTTGAATGGAGGCCTTCCCACGTGCAGCGGGTGGCGGCTGCTGCGGCAGCCGACGCCGAACTCCAGCTACGCGAAGCGGAGGAGGGGGCACGCGCCACCGCTAGCAGAACACAGCTTTAAATGGGAGCCTTCCCACTGCGCCACGGCCGCAGCATTCTACCGCCTCTGGTCCCTTTGTTCGTCGTCGCCGGAGGGTCGGCGAAACCTACCCCTCCAGACTCCACCCCCTTTCACAGCGGGCGGCGGTGCGGCCGTAGCTCCGGCGGTGGCTGCGTCGGAAGGGCTCTGCTGCTTGAAGGAAGCGTGCCGCGGTCGCGCCGTGTGAAGGCGCCCTTAAAGCTACTGTAGTCTTTGAAAACCCATCTCTCTAGCTTGCGTGTGTCGCACCTGCCTCTTTCTGTTAGGGCGCCTTCCCACGGCGCGACCGCGGCGCGCTTCCTTCAAGCAGCAGAGCCCTTCCGACGCAGCCACCGCTGGAGCCACGGCCGCACCGCTGCCCGCCATGGAAGGGGGTGGGGTCTGGACGGGTAGGTTTCGCCGACCCTCCGGCGACGACGAACAAAGGGACCGGAGCAGGTAGAACGCTGCGGCCGTGGCGCAGTGGGAAAGCTCCCATTTAAAGCTATGTTCTGCTAGCGGTGGCGCGTGCCCCCTCCTCCGCTTCGCGTAGCTGGAGTTCGGCGTCGGCTGCCGCAGCAGCCGCCACCCGCTGCACGTGGGAAGACCTCCATTCAAACCAATGCTCTGCTACGCGCCGCGGTCGCATCGTGGGAAGGGGCCCTTAGTTTTGGACATTCAGAAACAATTCTATTGGTGCTCTTTGCCAACGAAAAATCATACAAACCCACTGAGAATAGTAAGCAACAACACTTCTTCAGACAAGATAGGAATGAACATCATTGGCAGTAAGTGGTCATATGGTTTCCCGTTGCTACTGGGCATCCGAGCCCATCGGCCGTGGAGTTTGGCGTGCAGTACGAAAATTTGCCAGCGAGCAGCAAGAGAAATTTTCCATTCTGTAGCACCACTAGTTTCACACATGCAATAGTTAATACTGATGATAAATAACAATTACCTGCGTCCCCAAAATTGAATCTTAGTTTGAATTTAAGAGATAGAAACTATGAGATTATAATTGTTAATTATATAATTGTTTAATAATATGCAGTCAGAAAATGTCTAATACATTAAACATTGTTCGTCACTTTCAATTAAATATAAGTTCTTTGGACGTTCATCTGACGAACAGATTCATGAATAAGATGTTGCACTTAAACTTATTATAATTTCAAAAATGCGACGTTTCGAGGACAAATTTGTCTCCATTACGCTAGTACACATTTCTTCAATGTTCTACACTATATTATGTACAATGTACTGTTACAACGTATTATTTTAGCCTAACGATAGGGGAAAATGTATTCTCGGAACGTCACATTTTTGAAAAGATAATAAGTGTTAACGACAAGATCATATTCACGAATCTGTTCGTCGGATGACTGGCCAAAAAATTATTTCTGATAGAACATCTCCATAACCAATAAAAAATTAAAAACAGACTGGGGCGCTATGAAATGTGTTACTGGAAGGATGTCTTGCGGTAGTTTTCAGGGCGCGCAATTCGGTTTCGCAGTTTGTAAAGGCACTGTGTAAGTACATCCGCAATCATTTAGTACAATCAAAAAAGTTTAAAGAAAATATACACTTAGTGTAAAAAGTGAGTGGACACTTAGGAATCTTTCTGTTTGGGGTCTGTGGAAACTTTGCAGAAGGATGTAACGCAAATCAGATAAAATAATCTTAACACAAGTTCTTCCTAGATTTCCACAGAAAGTATATCAAAAAGCCAAACAAACAAGTTGGCACTGGTGAAAACGAGAAACACTACCCCAAAATGGCTCGCAAAACGTTTTTGGACACTTCTAGTTCTAATAAACACATATGCTAAAAAAAGTGTATGTTTTATGAGATTTCTCTTGGCATGAATAACTCTGTCTAAGTCTCTGTGGCATGAAATTCACAAGATTTTGCACAATTTGAGGAGAAATATCACTCCATTCTTCTCGTAACGCCGTCGTCAATTCTGTTTTGTTTGCAATTTTTCCATTTATAATTTTTTTTCCCTCCAGAAAACTCCATCAATGTTCCATCACATCTGGGGACTGAGGAGGAAAGTGCAATTGTTTTGGCGATTGTACAATAATCGAAGTTTCGTATTTAAAGCAGTGTGTTAAGGATTGTTGTCTTGTTGAAAAATGTAAGGTTGTCGAATTCATTGAAGCAAAACTGGCTCCCAAATTATTTCTTAAAATGTCAATGTTTTTGGTTCATTATAACTTCTATGAAGTGCAAGTCCCCAACTCCATAAGCACTTACACCCCATACTAAGACCGAACCACATCCGTGTTTTACGGTCGGAATTAAATTCTGCGGCTCGAACACTTCTCTTTCTACCACACTAGACACCGATCATTCGTTTCAAAAACGGACAATTGACTCAAAATATGTTTTTGGTAAATGAGAGCAATCAAGTCACAAATTTATTTTTTCCACTTAATTTTCTGATTCATTTAAAGCTCGATTCAGAGTTATTACTAAGTCAAGAGAACGGGTGTCTATTCACATTATACACTAACAATATAGTACACAATTATTTTATAAAAACTAATTATGAAAATAAAAATTCTCCAAGAGGGTTGGGTTATCCTGAAGATATGGGTCCGAGCTCCCAGTTTTCGTGGCAAAGGAATGAGCGGACTGAGCGCAAGTACGTGCAATCTCAGAGCACATTGGAATTAATGATAGATAGCCGCTGCTGAATTAAAGAGAAAAGGTGTGCCAATTAAATGGTTTTACTATTCACAATGACGAACTAATATGGGAGATTGATTTCATCCCATCGTTTTCGACTGGTTACTTTTAGTAATAGTTCTACAAAAGTAGTAACACTAACAATTATACTAATAATTTAAGAAAATGGCGTTTAAGAGTTACTGTAAGTGCGAAATTTGAAGCACTTTATCACAAAATTTTTTTGAGTTTTCAAAAAACTTCATTAGTAGTAATTTACAACACTTTACCTCAGCAAAGGAATAGTGTTTACAAATTGCTGGAAATGTGCTTATTAACGGAGAAGGAGAAAGATTTCAAAAAATGACATTTGTGTTATTTTCGGAAAAAAAACAACAGAATATCCCACAAGCAACTTTATGTCTTATTAAACAGTGGAACTAGCACTATCCGTACAAAACGTTTGAAGCTATTCGAAAACAAAGTATTCAGTGAAAAAGAACTTCCAATTTCGCATTTTCAGTAACGCGTAAACGCCATTTTCTTAAAAATGGCTCCAAAGTTTTCAACACAAATATCCTTATATGACGAGGTTTTACTATTCTTTAAAATCTTAAAGTGATATTTCGATTCTACATTAATGTACTTGGGGCGGCGATAGATGGTAACTGGCACGAACGTGGGACAAGAAAATAAGGGTGCCCAGACCAACGAAATTAAAAAAAAAAAAAAAAAAAAAAAAACTAGTACGAGAAAGTCTGAGCACTAGTTATTTTCTCATACACGTAGGCATATAAGATATATACGTAGTGTAGAAAATGTTATTTAATGCTGCGAAAAATCTATTTCTAGATTTCAACGGTAACAAGTGAATATGTTTCGGGTGCGCCTAATACCGAAAAAATTTTTTTTTCAAAACGCCCGTCCATCTGGTGTATGTGAACAACACTCGCGCCTATAACATGACTAACCTATTTTGTTCTAATCTTTGTGGTTTTCAAAAATTACACATGTATTTTTTGTCTTCTTTCAATATTTACATTAGTGGCGATTTGTTCATATTATTGCATTTATGAGTACATGTGCTTCAAATGACGAAAGTTTCCCGAAAATTCAAAAGTTTTCTCTGAAAAAACAAACTTCGGCATTTTCAGAAACCCTCAAACCGTTCTCAAACAACTTGTCAAATTTTTTTCTTCAAACGTTTTGTACGCATAATGCTAATTGCACTGTTTTGAGACGACTTAAAATTTATTTTGCTGTATTCTTTTGTTTCATCAAAAATTACACCATTTTTTTAAATACCTCTCATGCCGTTAATATGCACATTTTCGGCGATTTGTATACATTATTACATTTGTTAGTGGCAGAGCTTTAAACTTCTTCCAATAAAAATTAGAATAGTTTTCAAAATCTCAATACCTTTCAGTGAAAAAGAGCTTCAAATTTCGCATATACAGCATTGCTTAAACGCCATTTTCGTAAAAATGGCACCAAAATTTTCAAAGAAAATTTCCATATTTGACGAGGATTTACTCTGCAATAATATTCAAGTATTTTTATTGTTCTGCCATTAGGAATTGCCATTGTTTGGGCGGCGATAGATGGCAGCTCGCAAGAGGATGGGACACGATCGAAAAGATAGACCCGACCAAAGAAATTCATGGGTCATTCTGTAGCACCACTAATTCCTTTTTGTTTTGGACCTAGAACCTTTTGTGGCATATTAAACAAATAGTACGAACACTAGTAGTGAATGTAATACGAGCCCATTAAAGTTTGGGGATCATATACGCACAATAGTTCGAGGCTCATTTTACAACCATTTCCATATTAAAATTCTGCAAACTACAACCGGTCTTTGGTAAGTTGGAAATTACAGATTTCTGGCATAAAAACAATGGTTAAAACGTACTTTATTCCACTTGTTAAGAATTAGAAACGGACTAAATCTATAATTAAAAGCCGAAGACTTACCTTCCAAAGCTTTTAGAACCGAGAAAACACGAACGCCTCTGTTTCACATAGCTCTTATTTACAACTTATCAACAGAGCTATGATGGGAAAAGGAGTTATTAAACTAGTTGTGAAAATCGCTCCTGCTAGAAAGTTTGCGATGTATGAAAAGATACGAAGGGGCTCATATCATCTAAATGGATCACCTTTACCTTTATCTATAATAAACGGGACATACCCTTTTTAAAAGTTAAAATTTGAGTGTTACATGATTTTACGGGTGCAACTGTTTAATTTCTAATGGAGTTGGAATTTCTAATGGAATAATGTTTGAAAGTAAAATACAATTGAAAGAGGATTTATTATTAAGGTATATTCACAATAACGCTTGACATTATCCCGCGGGTTTTATAATACTGAACCAAAGTTCACCAATTTATTAATGGATGTTATTAGCACAGCTTAATAAAATTGTTATTATATTTCTCAAAATACAGAAACAAGTAAATCTTTTATATATACATTTCAAGATCCGCGAAATGAAATTTGTAATTGTTTTTAATTTGTCCCAAGATTGGGGGGGGGGGGGGGGGGCAGTTGCCCCCTGAATCCCGCATCAGATCAGAGTTAAAATTGCTTATCGAGAAGACTCTTACAAAGAATAACATGTTCACGTACTTCCGAAAACGTGGAAGTAACATGCAATTTGCCTAAAAATCTGGAATGTAATCATTACTATATTGGACTTATTCTGAACGCCAGTGTACACGTAACAAATTGGACTTCCTTTTTAGTCTAATGCAAGACAATATCAGAATAAAGAATAATACACGAACTTTAGGCATAGCTCCTTTATTACATCTTTCAATTTGGGACATGTAAATCCAAGCTTTATCATTACGAGAACATTTTTTATTTCAACTTTCAGAAATGTGTATATCCAAAGTTTTTATCTTCCCTGTACATGCAGAAACAAAAATGGCCACACATAAATACAAAAAATTAGTACAAAGCGACAATGAAAAAATTGCACGAAAGCCACGGGTGTACAAATCGAATAAATTCTAAAACTGTTATTGGAATAGAATAATAATATAGCAATAGTAAGCAAACTTCCTGGACTAATAAACCATTCTATAAAAAACTTTTCATATACTCCAATAAAATTGTACACATTTGCTTCAGATTTGTTTGACGTTAATCTTGTTTACTTCTTTAAAGCAAAACGAGTTAACACGTGCGTGGATTATAAAAACAAAACCGCACTTAACATTCACATTTTCCTCCTTGACTTTTACCAATACAAGAAACATTCCTAAATGCTTTAATTGCAAAGCCATGGATAGCTGGAAGAACGCAAAATAACTACCTCTGGTGGGTTGGAAGATCATTCATCCATTCATTCACACAGAACATACTTTTGATTATCAGCTAATGAACAAGAGCTTTTATTATGCCAGGACTACACAACTGTACATTACTAGAGGCTCCACACAATCTACCAACACCTACTTCGTACTACCTGCCACCAACCTATTTCTTCTTCTTCCCTTTCTTTCCCTTCTTTCCTTTCTCCTTCTTTCCTTTCTTGCCCTTTCCCTTTCCTTCTTCGGCCAACTCTTCCCACTGAGTTTCTTTGGTGTCTTTATAACGTTGGGGTGGCGCCCTTAATTCTAATTCAAGTTGTTCCTTTTCATCACATCCTTTTGTACATCGTTTGCCTACACGCAAGACATAGGCGTCGTCCACTGTGGTTGCACACTGAGGGTTTTGCAGAGAGCTAAGAGGTTCTGGAGGCTGATCACCGTGCTGGCCCTTCGTTATCTTAAAACACGCAGGGCCTTTCCCTGGTCCACATTTTGGAGCCGGAGTACCACGGGATGCACTAAACCACTCGCAAGGCAATCCGGCCTCTGCTGCCTCCATGGCATGCATTGCAGCGCAAGTATTCGGGGCAACTGCAATGCCTGCATGTTCACCCTGGCCGCCATGGCTAATTCCCAGGCGCTGCCCAACAGCAGATAATAAATCCGTAGCTTGAGGGAAAAATCTGCCAACGCCAGCTCCGCACGGGGCAGAAATAGGTGTTTCTGTATCCACTTCCTGGCATTTGTAAAGGGTGTCTTTGTTACCCTTAAATAAATAGCTTTTGCCACTGGCCAATGTGAACTGGGTGATAATCAACTTACCAAAACATGACAATCGAATGAAAAGTTTAATCTGACCCACAACACCCCCTTGATGGCGAAGAGCATAACACTCCTTCCGTGATTTCGTTGCAGGAATTTTATTAGGATTTTTGTAGATATCGCTAACAACCGAATTGAATTCGTTTGTAAAGTCAATCTTAGTTTCCCCCACTTTCAACATATTGGGTGAACAACCTGCTGGGAGGTTCTTCGAAACTTCCACATTGATTATTAATTCCCCAGGGGCATTTCGCAATACTCTCTCAGGCAGGGAAAACAAACACGATTTACCGCTCTCGAACATTTGTGGCTCAGACCCTGGACATCCTTTGCCAGGGAATTCCGTCTCTAGTATCTCTAATGTGGGAAACGTCATGAACTGAAACGAAACAGCAGTTGGTCCGCACATCATCCACTCTGTAGCACCTATCATCTGTCCACCATGTTTATGAACATACACACTCTCCACCAAAAACTCCATAAGAAATAACTTCTCCGGATCTTCTGCCATTGTGGCCTTGTCTTCACGCTCTACGTTGAAGACTTTCGCACTAACATCTTAGGCTAAAACAGGTTTTCACATTATGTGCTATTACGGAATTATGTTACCACTTGATACTGCATCATTCTACTTTTAAATTTTGTCAATTTCATTTAAATGTATAAAGCAGTTACATTGAAAAGAATTTGCAATAAATGTACTTACAGGCGGCCAAGGTTATTGTTACTTCGCACAAAATTTCGTCCCCTCTTCCCTAAGTAAAATGATTAATATTTCAACTTCAAAACTATAAAATTAAGAAATCTCCAAAATATGATATTCATTTTCTACCATGTTAGTGCTGCTGACTGTGAAAGAACCTAATCTGATATAAAAATAAACTCCAGAAGCCCTTTACATATTAAACTGAGTTGTAATTCTCAAGAATATAGTACATTATTGCGAAAAGTATTTGTCCCATTTACTTTTATTTTTTAAAAAAAAACAAGAAATAGATAGCAGTACAACGAAGACAAAATATCAATTATGTCTATTCAATTTTTCCTGTTTATTTCGAACTCATAATAAAATTTTACGTATAGTTCCTACATAATATGCGAAACGAATACGTTTCCTGATAAATGACAAGACTATTTCCAGAGAAATGGATAGAACTAGACCAGTCCCCCTTTCTGAGCATTACATTTGTTCCGTCTGTCAATCCTCCATGCCCTCGCAGCATCGTGACGATCTGGTGACGCAACAGGTAGGCCCACAGAACAACGTTGGATCGATGAAGGTTCTGTAGCGGTGCAGGCAGCCTGCAATAGTAGCGCTTCATCCCAACACGTGTACTTTAACCTCCAAGTGAGTATAAACTTCCATCATGTCACTTTCTTGTCTAACTAATTTACAATGTACCTTAAGTTTTTAAACAAATTTTATTCACCAAGTTTCCCAAATAGTGATATCAACATTCACACGATTCCATATCGTTCGATTTATTGAGTAGACCAATAACTTCGCAAGTAGAATTATTCAACCAGGTTTGGATATAAAAACGTTGAATTCTTCCATACAATCAATGAACCATATCCCGGAAAATTAGTGGGCGAAACTTATATTCTGACATTTATAACAGCACTTTGACAGTTGTAAAATATAGATCTAAAACAACAAGTAATGAAGCCAGTTGTATATGTAATATGGACATGGCAAACGCATGATATAATTTACTCCCGTTTACGAAAAAAGTAATCCTGTAACCTGACATTTGGTACAATATTGTTAAAAGAGGTTACGTTCGTCAGTAAAGTGCGAGAAACACATAGTAGCCATCATGAAAAATTGTAAGAATTTCTTTTTTAATAGATGAATTACCTTACCTGTTGCAGTGACAGCATATTAGGAAGAGATGGCAAGTAATCCACGTGGGCTTTCCACCCAACAAATCAATCTTAACGAACTTAAATTATAAGCAAGAGCAATCGAACATTTAACTGTACGAAAGAATATCGAAGGACTTCAATACACACCAAGAATAGCCTTCCGAAATCACACAAGCAGCAATAAACAGCTTTTAACGACGTATGCTTCCCGGCTGCGACGAAACATACTCCGTGAATCTTCACAATCTGATTCCGGCGGAGTATGCTTTCTCATGCTTTGCAGCTTAGCACAGTGCACTGGTGACGTCACGGAGCAATATGATTGGTCAACGTCACATGATGTAGACGTCAACGCTCATATCACAGTTCGGCTAACAGCAGCGACATACAGTGTGATAGGTCAACAATGAACCTCCTTTAAATACCGCTCGTTTTGAGAATTTAAAAAACTTTGAGGTTTTAATAAAAATCGCTCTAGGTCGTTTTAGAATAGATCTTGGCAAAACTATGCACAGGATCCCTAAATACATAAATTTCTGAAATAAAATGAGAAAGTAAATCAAATTTAATTTTAACAATTTTTGGTATTTGTTAATGGGGTTAATTTCTATAAAATCGAATTCCCTTCTGACTGCTGGCAATAACCAAGTCTTAGATGACTGTGACCACTCATTTTACAACTTAGGGTTATCAGACATACTCTAAGTACAAGTGCTCTTTTAGAAAGAATCCTATTTTGAACTCTTATCTGTTTTCAATAGTAAACATTATTGTACTCTTTTTTTTTTTTTCACAACTCCTATAAAGAAATTTAACTTCGATTTAATAGCAGAGGTGCACCCAGGATTTTTCATGGGAATGGGAGGGAGACACTAGAGGTATAATGCCCAGCTGATTTGACATTTTAATAAAAAAATTACACTTTCATTAGGATAGTAAAAGTACTATTGAGTAGTACTAGTGAGTACTAAAAGTTATGTACTAAAATTGTACAGCAATCATTAATTTTCATTAGTACAGTAAAAACTATATTACTTTTCTAAAAATATGTATTATTGGCTTTGAGGAGGGGAGAGGCTGATGCAGCCTCTTGATCCCCCCTCCCCCAGGTGCATCACAGTACAATTTTTCAATTGAATAATTTTCAGGATTGTGAAAATTATTCAATTGATCTTCCTAATGAATATTTCACAGTTCCATGAAATTGAACTCTGGTTGTTGGTTGTTGACAGTTTGTTCTATATCTTACCACCACACAGAGGTGTTGCTGACAATCTGAATCAAGAATTCAGAATTTCTTTGACATATGTTAAGTTCCACAAAATACCAGATGATTTTATGTGTTTATTTAAAAAATTTCAACTAGGTTTGCAAATGACCATTTATTTTTTTGTTATACTTTACAAAAACAGTGTCACGGAGCTTTAAAGATACTGTATTGTTATGTTTAATTTCTAAAATAAATAATATATAAATATCATTTTTGGTTGGATTTATTTCTTGCTTGGTAAGCAAAACCTTTTGGGCCAAAGGGTGTGTGTGTGTATGTGTTTGTGTGTGTGTGTGTGTGTTTTTTCCCCTCTCTCCTACACTTCATATAGTTTTATAACGTTTTTCCCAACAAGCGATGAAATATACACTTTTTCTTATCTTATATAGTATATCCTCTTTTTCCTATCTTTATGATACAGTATACCTATTTCAACTGTTATAATAGGGCCAGCTCAAAAGTTCCTGTAAAATCTAAGAAAGAAATCACAGGAAATAATTATCACAGTAGCCTTTATGAATGCTGGGCAAAAAAAAAAAAAATAATAATAATAATAATAATAATAAATAAATAAATAAATAAATAAATATTTGAAAAGTCAAATAAATTTGGAACAAATTCATTATTATAGACCTTCAAATTATCAACAGTTAAAGACATTGAAGTTTATTTTAATAACATACATAAAAATATAACAGTTATTTCCATAACTGCAACACTTCTGATTTTTGCACAGTTAAATTGAAGATGAAATAAAAAAGGATGTAAGTGCCATTTCCATTAAATTTATGATTTACCAGAAAAATGATGAATGAAGCAAGCCCTATAACAAACATGAACCAAAGTCCAGATGTATTGCTTGATAGTGTTACAGGGTGATTTTAAATGGCAGGAGTTGTATGTACCAATAGGTTTAAGGTATATACAAACTCATTTTTCTCGACTGTATGGAAATGGCACTTACATACTTTTAATTTCAATTCTTCAATTTAACTTTATCCAAAAAATTCAATATCATAAACATAAAATATCATAGTGATAAAAAATGGAAAAATATTTAAATTTGATGAACACAATATATTTTATGCAGATATTATGCCACAATTTGAATTTCAATTTATGCATCAAAACTGGTGTAGAACCACATATCTGAACATTGATCAGACTTACCAGAGAGACACACATTTTATGGAGGAGTCCACCATGAAACTACGGTTGCTGCTGATGTCTTAAGCTAAGTAGGTAAATAGTTCTCAACAACAAAAGATACAACACAGAAGTACCAAATATGAATTTTATGTCATTTCAATCACAAACAACAAACATTTGTACAAAAATGGCATGAAATCTTAAGGAATGTTTACAATAAGATGTTCTGTAAATTCATGCATCCGTATATCATTCACACATAAACATCACATTTTCAGACTGAAAAACAAAAATTACAGTGAAACAAGTAAAACTCTTCTATACTATTGAAAACTTCCAGTTCTGAGTTGATGAATCATTTCAGAACACACCCTCCAATTGTTAGAATTGTAAATGACATGCTCAGTGCATGTTATTTAACGTACTGATCCTGAAATATATAAACAAGAAAAGTATTTCAATTTTAAATTACACTGAATAAGACAAAAGAGATTAACTATAGAATTCACGGTTATATAAAAATTCCTGCACATAATATGATACCTTAGTTTTGGTACTTTTCTTTTTCAAATGGCATATAGATTGATTTCATTTTCATGTATTTACAATAATAGTTTACTACTATTTAATTAAATCATTACAATTATTGACATATTACTAAAATGTAGGTTTTGTAAAATTTCACTACTGTTTCATATTAAAACTTTAGAGTGAGATATTGTAGTAGAAAATAACACATTTTACTTTGTAATATGATATATGTATACACTTTCGATACAATTGAACAAAATTGATCTACTTCACATGACGTGCACCTTTCATTTTCTTCAAAATATTTTGTGGATAGTAGTAGTAAGCATCAATTATTGATGAGAAAGTAATCTATTTCACTTTTTTACCCAAATAATCAAGATATACAAAGAAAATCAATAAACACATCAAGAAACTTTCATTCTATTTGCGCAGATGATGAATCATGCATTTCTACTTCAATTATTGGAGAACGGGATGAGTAGGCAACTCTTTCAATTGTGTTGCAATTTCCATTTTCACTTTCAACATTACTTTCTGCTTGGCTGTCTGCAAACATGCTTTTATCTGCCTCAGATTTTTCCACACTCACCACCATAGGTTGTGTGGGTGAAATACTGTAATTTGGGACATCATCTGGAGCACCTGCCATTAAAGAAACATATATTTATTTAACTAACCTGAAGTTAAAATATCATGTAATCATCCTGTGAAGGAAGTGTCATATTTTTATACCTTTAAATGGAGGTGTGTCCTCCATTAGCTGTTCAACAACATAGCCAAGCATTGTTGTACTGAATGTGTCATCACGCCTTACACCCAATGCTTTGTGAAAAGCATCCACAGCTTCTGCTGTATTTCCTAATAATGCATGTACATACCCCATTGCAGAATAAGTGGATGGATTAAGGGGTGAGAGCACCAAAGCCTGAAATGAAAATATATTCCTTTGAATTACAATAGAATATATGCTTCATTTATACTTCATATCATTTTCTACACACCAATTTGATCATGACTCTCAAAGTATAATGATGTACCACAAACAATTTTTTCCACAAATTCACATTTAACGTAAGTTTTCTAATGTTATTACCATTTAAGTAAGGATCAAATCAACTTGTACAGTTTTCCAGGCCAAATTGGGGGGGGGGGAGTGCTATTTACCATGGATCTCATGAATATTGTGGTAACCATTATAAAAAAGTTTCTTTTAAACACTCATACTAGATTTTGTCTTTGTTTTTAAGGTGTCACACCCTTGAGTTTTCCCAACTTTAAATTTCTTGATCAAATCTTGAAAGAAGTGCTGCTTTGTTCATGTTCTTCAATTTGTCTAGTTTTCTCAGCAACAGTTAACATTTTTTATTTGTCACCTTACATCATTAACACTCAATTAACACAACAACCATCATCATTTAGAATCACTGAACCCAATGCTTGCATTACAAGAATTGTGGAAGGATCGCTCTTTGCGTCTCACCTTCCTTCACATGAGGTTGTGGAGATTAGTGCTATTACAAATAAATAGACGCTTTTGCATGAGTAGTATGGGAAATACAACATCGGCAAGCTGAGAAAGTGAATGGATCAACACAGCTCTGAATGTCTTTTAGTATGATGTCACCACATATAAAGTCAATGTTTAATTTTAAAATAATATTTGTTTCCCATCTTATCCAGAATTTTTAATACCATCATACTAAAAATCCCTTTCCGTTTCCATGTTAGGTTGGTTTTTGGCTTGTCTAGTGTACTTTAAATAGGAGGTCCATGCTGAGATTTTTTCAGTAAAGTTAGGTTTCCGCGTTATTCTGGTTCTGCCTTAGACAAGTTTTACCGTACAATTAATTCAAGAAATGAAATTAACATGAGTACATTTCAAAATTGTTTTCCAGTAAAAAAAGTGTGTGAGGGGGTTATAATACAAATAATGAAATTAAAATAGATAATTTTTTTTAAAAAATCAATATTAAATGAAATTTCAAAGAGTAAAGCAGAATAAGTTGAGCTGCTTACCTTGTTGGCGAGCTCCTTACCACATAGTGAAAGTCAGGAGACAGTGCGCTGAGGCAAGTTTGAAATTGGGTTTCAGCACATTTATGGGGCCACGAGTGAGGGGTTGGAGGTTTGGTTTAATGTCTTCTTGGAAATGTCTCAGGAGGCAGGGGTCAGTTTGTGGGGCAGTCTATAAAATGATTAGCAGAGGAACACAGGAAAATTGGTTTGTTTATTGAAAACAGCTTAATATTTCTGCTTAGGTTGAAAAATGTGAAAACTTTCTAAAGCTCTCCTGCTCCAGAATTTGTTTTATTTCAAGAATTTTAATGTCTGAGTCAGGGTGAAAAGTGTGGCTTCTGTTTATAAAATGTGTAGCAAAGTGATCCGTTTGTGTACGGTTTCCAGCAAGTAAATGTTCTTTAATTTTGGTATTGAAGCTTCTGCTGCCTATATATTTAGCTTTGCAATTGTGGCATAAACCCCTGACTTCGCTATGAATGGGGTGGGGTTGTGAGAGAAGAGTAGGTGTTTGAGGGATTCATTTGTGATAAAAGAAACATGAAAATTGTATTACCCTCTGCTAATCATTTTACACACCCCTCCTCCATAAACTGACTCCCCACCTCCTGAGCAATTTCCAAAAAGATACTAACCAGACCTCCTCCAGCACCTCACCTGTAGCCCCATATACATTGAAACCCCGTTTCGAACTTCCCTCTGCACTCTGTCTCTCAACTTTTACCGCATAGAGTGAGGTTCACAGCTCAATTTATTGTTTTTTCTTTTCAAATTCATTTCATATTGTTTTTAAAATATGAATCTATGTTCATTTCATTATTTGTATTAATTGTATTATCCTCTTGTTTATTTTCTTTTAAGATTTTGTATTTATTTTGTATATTTCTAGACTGATGATGATGATGATGGAAAAGCCATCAAAAAATGACTTATAATAAATCTAAATTGACAAAGATACTTCAATTATTTTATCCTTTATTAATGACAGCAAAACCTCATCAGCATTCCCACAATTATTACCATTAATCTACATTTGAACATGGCATCCATATCAGTCCCTTAGATTCAAAAAGTGAACGTTGCTCTTGGGCTTTGGTTCACCCAAAAACTGTTTTGATGTCATTAGGTTGCAGTGGAAGAGACACTATGAACACTGTTTTCAAGCTGCTTACTGCACATAAAACCATCTTATCATGTATTTTCATTATCAGGAGACCTCAATATTTAAATACAGATTTCAACAATGGCCTTAGTCACTATTTCAAGAGGTATTTATATGTATTAAATGGTAAGACATGAAAATACAAACGGAAAGAACTTTCACAGAAAGAAAATGAGCAACAATAGGAGCAAGTTTACTTATTTTCATGAGTGCCATTATACCCCTTTATCCATGCGTTATGTTCAATGTTTTTTGTTTCCATTAAGAATAATTTAAATTTGATAAATTCAAACACATCTTTACAATTTGATGTATGCATTTCATGATGTCATATTGCTTCTGGAAAAGACCTGTTTTAGTGGGCTTGCATTGTGTACTTATGATCACCATAGTGATTTAGAGATTAAAGAAATGTTTGCAAATGGAAGATATTGAACACATTCAGGATGAAATATTAGAAGGAGCTCACAAAACCATAAAAACAATTCTTCCTACGAAAAGTAAAGACAGGTATGAGAGAATACATGAATAAATGTTTGAAAGTAAAAAATCAAGTCACTTCTGGATCAGAAGTTTTGCTGGTATAGTTTTTAGAATAGGTTAAAAAAACTGACATTTATATTTTTAACATTTGCAATATGCTAATGTTACATGTAAAAACATGTCTTACATGTAAAAAGTTTTTTTTCCATGTTAAATATTTGATGTTGTTTCATTCGCCAGCTAGTGTCAAACCAACATTTACTTCACCAATTTTGTTTTATTCATTCATTGTTTATATATAGTTGATAATGTGGGGAAGTATGTTCAAGTTTCACAGCCAACATGGCCATTTTTGTTCATGTTTCTTGGCCAACTGGAAATACCTTAGCAATGTCTGTGTTGTAGTGGCTTAAACAATTTTGCTCCTTTTTCTGGTTGATAGTTTTGGAGTTTTAATTGCATGCATGCAATTAATGTAGTGATAATCAACAATCTTTCGTGGAATTAATAAGTATAATAAATTCACTAAACAAAGAAAAAAATAAACAAATAAATTGATACATAAATAAGTGCATTTGCAGATGCATGGTTAAATTTAATTTAATACAAAATTATACTTCGGTCAGATCAGTTATACTTCAATCAGACTATTTTTTTTTCTCTCTCTCGCTAGCCATAAATATCACATAATTACCCACAGGCACATAGAAAATACAGCTCATTAAACCATTTTTTTACTATATGAATTCTAATAAAAATAAATATAATATAAATGCATTCATAAAATGTATGTCACTTATGAAAATATGGTTCATTAAGGTATGGAGGTCAACTGTTTGTTTGTAGTTGGTACTTCATACATGTAAAAATATGTGAGATTAAGAAAGATGTTTATATTCAGGTAATCTACAAATTTTGTCAAGATATTTTAAATTCAGAACTATGTTCCTAAAGAACCATTTGATCATTCTATTAAGTATTATTGTCTTAACTATTTAATCAAAAGGAAATAGAAAAAATATTAAAACTTTAATAGTTAAGAAAATAACAATAGTAACTCACATCAATAGTAAGTTATTCGAAAATTAAGTTACAAATTACTCACAACTTCCATAAAATCTATTTTTAAACACTTTCAGAAAGAAAACAAGATGTGAAATTTTTGTTCATAAGTGCTTTTTTGCAATGTTTTACACATGTTAAATGATCGTCAATGAATATGTTAACAAGAAAAATTAAAATTATACAAGTAATTAGAAAAGTTGAAATGTATCTCTTGCTTGGTATTATTGGAGAAGATAGCGTAATGGCCATAGTTCTGCAGTCATAATCCCAAGATAGTTATCATCAAGTCTTGCAAAATGAAATGTCTACTATAAAACATTTGAAGTACTGAACTGGTAATGTTAGTTATAGAAATACCAAACATTACATGAAATGCCATTAAATGCAATATTTAGAAATTTCAATTAATACAATGGTTTTCTACAGTCATGTAGTAATTGTGTAAATGCGTAATCAGATGTTATGTTTGTATGAATCTGAAACTTTCTTACATGATTTTTATTTTAGAAAAATCATTTCAATACATGTAGGTATTCCTTAATTGCAGGACACATTTTTACAAAATGTGTTTTAATATATCAAGTCTTGCTTCTCTGGCAAATTTGTCCTACTACCAACTATTGTTGACGTAATTAAATGTGTTTTTGCATACACAGTGATGCTTCCTGTTCTTTGAACAAAATTCAAAGACAAAAATGATTATAAAATACACAAAGATTTACATTCTTTTTCAATATTCTTGAGGTAGAATAATAGAGATAAAATTGTGGAACTCAAGAAAAATGTTTAAAAAGAGCATATGTATATATGTTTTCTGCTTTCAATAATTTAAAATCTATCTGCCAGTTTCTACAAAATAATTTCTTGGCCTGAGAAACATTAAAACTGAGAAAAAAGTTTTTGATTTCCAAAAAGTAATTATTTCCACTTCAATAAAAATTAAAGTTTTGTTTTGCATCTATTTCATTCAAATAGTTTTACCAAATGAAGATTCACCATCTTAAACTATATAATTTGTGAAGTAACAATAGACATAAGCACTAAACACATCAACTAGTAACACACCACTAGTTGCGAGAAATATATTTTAATTATTCAATTTTTATACTATACTTACTTCTTAATTACAGCGATTGCAATAAATTACATTTCCAACTAACTTTAGACAATTGCTTTTTCAATTCTATTGTTTGAAATGTGTTGCATGCGAAAGCCTTAGAAGGAGTTATTTTAAATTTCACACTTAAAAAATTTCTATTAATCCTCCATTGTTCGCAAGCAGACTGGAAGACTTCATTTGGTTACTTTTCCTTCCGATTGTTACTCTAACTTCCTTATCCATTGTGACTTCACTTATAGTTTGGCACTGATAATTTATTTCACAATTGTTGCTCACACCACATGTACTTAGGTTGCAAATCTAGCATGTGTACCAGAGGGTTAAAATGTGTAGTATAACAATCAGCAACACAGACAACACAGTAACATACCTTCTGGATCTCAGAATAATATAATATTTACACAAAATATGTATCAATTTTAATATTAACTAATAATGCAGAAAAAAGTACTTAATATGCTGGATAAAAGTTTAAATATGCAGTATTCAATGAAAAATCATCCAATCAAGCCTTGTGCATAAATTAAATTTGTTCAATGAATTGGTTACCCGACCGGGATTTGAACCCAGGCCTCCTGGTTTATGCCCAGCTGCTCTAACCACTAAGCTTCCGAGACAACCGATTCTTTGAACAGTTTTCATGAGCACGATTCCAAGGTGTGTCACCAATTGACAAGGTAACGGGAATGGTGACAATTATGTACATATACAAGGAGCGATAATCACGCTCATGAAATTATGACACTTATCTAAAAAACAATTATATTTCACATTTTCATTGTGTTGACAGAAAGGTCAACTCTTTTAATAAGTGTTCATAATCCTTCTTACAGCATTTAATTTTTTTCTACTTCAACTACTGTCCTCTAGCAAGTTTATGAGAAGCATAAATAAGCTTCCCAAGATGATATTCATCCCAAATACATAAGCTTGAAATATGACATTTGGATTTTTTATGTTAAATATATACTTGTATACCATCCAATTTATGCATGTATTACAATCAGAAACAACTTTACATATGAAAAGCTATTGTGATAGTATGCAAATGTAGATTTCAGAATAATAATTTTAAAAAAAGTAATTATCTTAATTATTTTAAATCAACCTGCAGAAAATATTTCATTATATGTGTTTGACAACTTCACCCACTGGAGTGCATTTTTATCATTTAGTTTGTTTGGTTTGGCAGCTGCTGTACCTGTTTTCATACTAGTGACAGTGTGGCTGATACATTCAATAACTATTTCACAGGAAATACAGACAAATTACAACTACAGATTAAAAATAACATTTCAAATATTCACAAATATAATGAAACAATATTGTAATCAATGCCCTTGGCTCCTACAGAGGTTCTTAAAATAAAATGATGATGATGACGGTGATAATTTATTTTATGTTACCACAAAGAAAAATTAGAAAAAAATGCGAAGTTTCAAAGTACTCATCTACCTCCAAGTAACATTTTTCTGTGAAAAATTGGAGTGCATTGAGATGTGAACTTTTCAATGCTTAAAATAGTTTCTTTCTAAGTTTGCTAGTTTTTTATTTATTTGTACTTTTCTGACTGTGTGCACATACACCACGTCCCATGGTCAGTTGCAGATCAAATGGCCAAGATTGCAAAAAACTAAAGAAAATCTAAGATTATTTTGTGACTAATTATAAAAATGCAATTTAAACTACAGTTGTTATGTCATCACATTAAAACTAGAATATCCTTTTGGACAAATACTTTCTTGTAGTTAGGAACTATTGTTCACAGACGACCAATTTGGAGCTAATGAATCTTAAAATGGCTTTGCCCGAATGTGACTTTTTCTCTTATTTGGTCAGACTTGAAACATCTTCTAACTTTAAAGAGATCTTTATGATTCAGTTTTTATTTAATAGCAGAAAGTCAATCCTTGTCCCTAAGCCTGAAATTGTTATAGAAAATTCAAACAAGTTCTAATTCAAATCCCTGCAAAGTTCATGCAAGTTCCTTATGAATTTTCAAATTTCCATTCAGGCCCTGAAGTACAATCTAAGTGGCAATTTGAAAAAGGAATCATCAAAAAATGTTTAATGGTTCATGAGTTATGATGTTTCAAATTATACCTTGTTTTTGGAAGGAAAAACTGGCATATCAGATTTTTTTTTTTAATTTTTTTTTTACTATGTTAATATCTAATCCATAGAGTAATCATGACTAAATTCAGATGTATGCCATAAAAGAAAATTTTTAAACTCAGGTAGAAGGCTATTAAATTGAACGAAGAAATTTTCTTTATTGAACTAGTTGCATCACAAAAAAAAAAATGATCAAAGTGAATAACTGAAGTTTAAAAATTGTAAATTATTTTTTTTTTTATAAAAAAAAGTATGACTTGATATCACCCAAGGCAGACTGCTTCCTCCATCCCCTCTAGTGATGCCAATGTCTTGACATCCAGAGTCAGACAGGTAGGAAGGCAGACAGACATAGAGACAGAAAGACAGACAGACAGACAGACAGACAGACAGACAGTCAGTCGGTCAGTCGGTCAGTCAGTCAGTCAGTCAGTCAGTCAGTCAGTCAGTCAGTCAGTCAGTCAGTCAGTCAGTCAGCCAGTCAGCCAGTCAGCCAGTCAGTCAGTCAGCCAGTCAGTCAGCCAGTCAGCCAGTCAGTCAGTCAGTCAGTCAGTCAGTCAGTCGTACACCAGGCAGACAACATGGTTAACACTACTTATTGTCTCAAGGACCCTCAAAATGAATGTTTCCAATGAAACAATGATCTCAATTTTTTTACTCAATTTCAATACTTTTCCTTTATACTAAGGAAAGAGAGAATGATGTGAAAGAATAATGAAGTTAAAATTGGAAATAATGGAATACAAGAAAATAATTGAATTAACTGATGATGCAGATTAAAATCTACAGAGTAAATTTGAAAATTAACTCATACCCTTTTTGAATTGATAAGTGGTAAAAGAAAAAAAATTATAATGAGCCACATGAACATTATGTTTGGGAGAAATCTAAATGATAAAATGGTGGGCATACTAAGGAAAAAGTAGATTCAACTATGTCATATCCATGCAATGATGATTATATGAAAACATGTCGGAATACATATGATAAACAAAAATAAATTTGTGCAGCCCATGAAGAACTAGTGGAGCTACAAAATGGCATAGATGTGCTTCAACTAATTGAAAAGTTTACAAATCCAGTGCTGATTTACTGGGGAGGGCTAGGGGAAGTAAACCCTTTACCAATTTCAATGCTCAAGAATATAGAAAATACATTTTAGTAATTTCAAAAGACATAATGTTGAGATATCTATGTCATTATTAGTAAAAGGGGTTATTTTTTTATTTTAAGATAGATGTTAGATGTAGAGACAACACATCAGTCCGAAAGAATCACCAACAATTTTTTCTGAAAATCAACATTGCAAAAAACTATAATACCTAATTATTTTGCAATTTGTATACTATAAATATTTAGGCCATCTCTTGCAAAACTTGGTAGTTTGAAAGAACATACAAAAGTATGTCAATTTTCTTACATCTTCTAAGATCCAATAATAAGAACATTTGATCTTTTATGTGACGTCTGGCCAATAATCTCCTATCTAAAACCTTGAATCTATATATTTGATTAAGGTTCAACTGAATTTGTTGTCATGGAAAGAATACTATTTTATCAGTGTGTCCTCGTGAACAAGCATCACTTTCAACATTTAAATTTCCTAAACTGGTGCTAATATTTCTTATGTTCAGGATAGCAATCCCACTGTTTACAAAAAAATGTTTAGTCTGTACACTTAGTCTTATCAGTGGTCTGTACCATTGCAATCTGCTCCTGAAACTTACACATTATTTTGTGCTCTAAAATCTTGCAAATATTATTTGCAGAACATCCAAGTTTTAAATGATTCCACTGGAGTATTTCCAGGAAACAGATTTACCATTTTCATCTTTTTGAAGAGTCCTTGATTTCATTTATGTGTATGACTTTTCTATTTTTCTTTGTAAGTTCTACTTATTTCTAAAGTAGTACACAAACACTATATGAATATATTTTAAAAGAAAAATAGAAAAAGGATTATATTACAGCAGTTAAACAAAGTGGATTTGCATCTAGTAAAATTACTATTGATGCAGCTTGCTTGAGCAGATGTAAACCATCTTTACATTATGTAGATACTATACAAAAGATAGAGATAGAGATAGAGAGATAGATTAGAGATAGAGATAGAGAGAGATAGAGAGAGAGAGAGAGAGAGAGAGAGAGAGAGATAGAGAGAGAGAGAGATAGAGAGAGAGATAGAGAGAGAGAGATAGAGAGAGAGAGAGAGAGATAGAGAGAGAGAGAGAGAGAGAGAGAGAGAGATAGAGAGAGAGAGATAGAGAGAGAGAGAGAGAGATATGATGTAATAAGAGTGTATGTAATATGAGTAAAATAAATTAAAGATGAAATGGAAACATGAAGGTTAAGAGGTTTTGGATATGAGTAAAAATTTGATTATGAGAGACGGATGAGAAAGATTTGCGCCTGGTTTCCATTAAAAGAAAACATGGTAGACCTAACGAAGATGGAAGTAGCAGGTCCTTAAGGTCAAACAAAGAAGAGATCTTGAAGAAAATTACTGAAATTCTCAGACATCCACAACAGCTTTAAAACAACTTGCAAAACTATTAAAAAGCTTTATTGAAAATGGCTAATGTTCTTTTGTCATATCAATTAGAACATCAGTGTGCCCATATGAAAAGTTTGGAAAAACAACACTAACAACAACAACAACCAGATATATTGAGAAAATATTGTTTGGTATCTAGAGAACTACTAACTACAGAACTTCAGAAATGTCTCACTTTGTTTCATAATTTCATAAAAACATAATATTTTTTAATACTGCACATGATATGACAGACAATTCTAACATTGAAGAATGGGTAACATTAAGAACAAAATCTCTGAATTTCGTAATAAAGGTGTAGGAAGAATTTTAACCTCTTAACTTACCAATTATAATATGAAAGGTGGACCAAAAGTATCCAATTTTTACAATTCATGATAATTTATGTTTTCTACTAATACACATTGTAGACACAAATATCTTTTTTAATTAAATATTTTAAGATACAACTAGGAACTTTTTAAAAATACTTATATTAAAAGCCAAATTATATTCATATATATTCAGACATGGGTCCAGCTATATGGAAAACTATGTTTTTAATGGTATGTGTATTTCATGATTTTCAAAAATAGCAAGTCAGGCCCACTTTATGCTAAAATTGCACAACCATTCTTTTGAAACTAGTGAAGCTAAAACTGCACGTACTTTCTCACCTGAACTTTTATACAAAATTACATGAAAAGCACTCAAATTTTTCAAAAACTGTACATTACCTAATTTCAAAATCTATCTTTAAAAACAGACTCCATTAAGAAAAAAAACTATATCTTCATCATTTTAGTTGTAGGAAGTCGCAAAAAATTTTTAATTTTTGGAATTTTCAAAAAATCAGAGTTTTTAACGGAAATGAGACCTGTGCCAATCTTTTAAATGTCCTTCACACTATCCAACAATAAAATTTATCAAAAACCCACAAAACATGGATTCTGGCTACACCATGAGGTAGAGGATTTTTTTCTTAATTTAGCAACTGTATTTATCCATTTTTTCGTTACCAGGGTCCTGTAATAAGAGTTTTTCTGCCGAAAATTCGCCGTTTTTTTGTGCAGGATTACAAAACTTTTTCTCTACTATGTAAGCGGGAGCAAGAAAGAAAAAATGGATGGCCATAAAATCCATGAATTCAGCATTTTGCTATACAGCCTTGTTTAATGGTATCGCTTCAATAACTTATCAATATAGCAAGAAACATGTTCCTTGATTACTCCTACTCATGCTAATATGTTTTTTTGTATACTTTTTGTCAGTAGTATACTTTTGTTTAATACATATATGTATCACAGAATAGTATTTATTTATAAGGGTCCAGATAGCATATGTAATATTTTACAAGTAATACTTGTGAGATTGTATCTTTACTTTATCACAGATTTTTAAACTATTTACAATACAAATTGCAACATTGAACAACTGAATTATGAAAGAATTATATTTATTGTGTTGATTATAAATAATGGCTTGTCGTTGCCTAAGACATGTGTATCTCTTAATTCATGATAACTTTAAAAACATTCTATATGTAAACCAACATTAAATTTAGAGCAATTTGCACAAACTGGAGGTAATTTGTTAATACCATTTGCCTTGTGCACCTTCTCTTTTTTTCTGTTTTCTGAGCGATGAAATTGATAAAGATGTTTGGGATTCGCCATACAAAACGGTCATGAGTACATTTATAAAGCCACATGGGTATGTCTCTACCATACAACCTGCCCTAACATTCTTCGGAGATCTATGACTTCATTTCCACACCACCCTGATGAACTGACGAACAACATGCCACTTGATACACAAATGACATCAGTCACTGAGGATAAGCTACTGCACGTTATCCGCAAAATTGGCAATTCCAAAGTTCCAGAACCAGATAATATCCCCTACATCGCCCTCAAGACTGTGATATCCGCTCATCCGCTGACATACTCATGTCTGAGAGAAGGGATGCTTCCTGAGAAATGGAAGAAAAGGCAACTAATACTTTTTCAAAAAGGGAAGAAAAAAACTCCTGTACAAATCGGGGTTGCTGGCAGCTGTGCATGCTTGATACTGCAGGTAAGGTTTTTGAGAATATCATTAGCTCAAAATTGGAAGACGAAGAAGATAAGCGGGTGGGCTCAGAGAACCAGTATGGCTTTCGCAAGGCACGCTCAACAATCGATGCCGTTAAGTTTGTCATTAACACTGCCCGACAGGCCATTAGAGAGAGCAGGTGAAAAAGAGGCGCAAAAATGTGCTGTGCAGTCGTAACATCGGATATTAACAATGCTTTTAACCCGACAAGATGGAATTACATTCAAGAAGTCAATGTACCTACGTACTTAAAAAGGATAGTGGCTGAATATCTCAACTGACGAATTCTAGTGTGTAATACGGATAAAGGACCACAACCAGGGCCAACGGTACACAACATCACTGCCGGGGTCCCACATGATTCGGTGCTGGGTCCATTGCTGAGGAAGATCATATGATGAGTTCCTGGGCTCCACCTCCCACAAGGAACTAAAATCAAAGGCTTCGTAAGCGATATTGCCATTGTCACAAAACTGGGAGAAGAGATCGTGTGTATCTGCAATGAAGTCATTGCCATTGTCAGTCGTTGGCTGGATTCTGCAAGATTGCCGAACAAGAGACAAAAGTGATGCTTGTAATAGAAAGAAGGGAGTATCTATCACTCTCAAAGTTGGTCATCACACAATTTCATCACGTCGTGCGATAAAATCTCTCGGCATCATGACCGACACGCACTTGTCCTTTACAGAACACTTGGACTATGCCAATAAAAAAAGCAGTGGTGAATGCTTCGTTGACTAGGTTAATCCTACACATTGGAGGGCCTAGTCATGAAAAGCTGCTTGCATCGGTTCTCACATCGGTTCTTCTCTTTGGATCACCAGTTTGGGCCACATCCGCAGACACGGCGAGCTGCGTAAGAGGCACGGCTTCAATACGTCGGCTCTCTGCGCGCAGGGTTGCATGTGCGTTCCGCACAATCTCAAATGAAGCAGTTGGCGTCAAAGCCGAGATGATTCCAATAGATACAATGACCCGTGAACGGCAGAGTCGTTACGACAAAAGAGACATGAAGCAACATTGCTTGGAACTAGCAGAATGGCAGTAGCGATGGGAAACTTCCTACAACGGAAGCTGGACCTACCGACTGATTACTAGTTTAATCGTGTATCAGTCGAAAGCACGGCGGGGTAAATTATCTCATGCGGCTTCTAACGGGACATGATTGCTTCAGAGCCTATCAGAGCCTAACTTCACATGTTCAAACTGAATGGTACCTCGAACCGCCCTATGTGCGAACCACCTGTCGACGACGCCGAACACGTATTTTTTCGGTGCCCACGTTTCGCACCTCAACGTCGAGTCACCAGAGATAATTGGTGTATGCCAGATGACTCCAGAAAACTTAGTTGCATGTAGGCTTGCTTCTGAAAGCTCTTGGTTTTGCTCAAAAATTCTGGAACTCTGGCGCCTGGAGAAAGGAAGGAAGTGGATCTGATGATCCCGTACTCGACTAACATCAAGTCACTGGGTCACTATTCCACTTTCCGCGATGGAGGAGAGGGGGAAGATGGAGTAGAAGGGGAGTTTGTTTTTAGCAACGAGATAGAATATACTACAGAGGGTGGCTGGCCCTATGGTTTCAGAGCTCTTGGTTGACGCTCGACGCCGCCATGTATTCTGCAGGAAAAACATGAGGTGCCTGATGATGGCATGTTGTTGTTTCAGATCTTCCTATATTGTTGTCTTTTCGTTTATCTGTATGTAAATTATATTAGTGGTTAGTTGGTTCAACATATAACTGTAAAAACAGAAGTCATCAAACCACAAATATATAATTTTTTTATTGCAATAACATTCACTTTCAGGATTTATGTTAACTACAATAACATTTCAATAGCTTCCATTCTTTTGATAATAACTGATGCAGGAAGCAAAGTGTATTTAAAGTTTCTCAATTCGTTCTTCTAACATTTTCATTCCATTTTTAAATGAATGGTTTTTGGTTGTGTAACCCAGAGTAAGAGGATTTATACAACACGAGGGCCACACCCATCCGACCGTGAAGAGCTCCAAATGGAATACTAAAATACTCTGTTTCTCTTAAGGGCTTTTACTCCAAAAAAACATGGCTTTAATTTGCTGCAAAGATGGAGGCGCTTCCACTCTCTGTAGTATATTCTGGCTCGTTTGTTTTTAGTGAGTAAAAATTTCACACGTTTGGTAGTACAGGCTACTCAGTGTCATTTGAAAATTTCCTTGTAAAACACACACACACACACACACACACGCACGCACGCACGCACACACACACCCACATACATACATACATACATACACCTCTGCTTTCTTCATAAACCATGACATAATTTTCAAAAACTTTAATAATATCTCTAAAATAGTTAAAATCATTTTTATAGATAGTACCTGCTGATGAAAGTCCAAGGCTTCCTCAAATTTTTGAAGTTTTCGACATGTATGACCCAAGTTATTGAGCAAAGGTTCCCACTTTTCTGCTATCATTGACTCGTTAATACTACGAACTCGGCTCAAAGCTTCTTGAAAATGCCTCTCCGCTCCAGTGTAACTGAAAAAAATTAATACAGAAAAATAAATCTATAATATTTTAAAATAATGACTTCATACATTGCAAGTATTCTGATTCCTCTAAATAATTATAAATAATGAAAGTGCAAAAATTCACAAATGCATTTATTTTCCACTTCTATTCCACCGGAGTGGCCCCAATTTTCGACTCTAATTGCTGAGCCCTGGTAACAAAAAAATAGGATAAATCCAGTTGCTAAATATAGAAAAAAAATCTACAAACACATGGAGTAGCCAGAATCCATGTTTTGTGCGTCCTTGATACCAAAAAATCGATTGACGGCAAAAAGGACGTCTGCCCGTCCCTCTGTGCACAACGCTAACGCATAAACCATTCACCATTCGATTTTCTCCAAAATTGATATTTCCAATCGCTCCGTCTGATGTCGCAGCCCCTGGAATTTGAAGCTGATATTTTAATTTTAAATTAAAATATGGAATTTGGAATTTGCCCTTGGAATTTGAAGCTGATATTTTAAATTTTGTTGTTGGATAGTGCGAAGGACGTTTAAGAGAATGGTGCAGGTCTCATTTTCATGCAAATTTCTGATTTCACAAAAATTCAATTTTATTTCGGCGTCTTCCTACAAATATAATATTAAAGATAGAGAATTTGTTCCTAAATGAAATCTGTTTCTTAATGACAGATCTTGAAATAAGGTCATGTTCAACTTTTCGAAAATGTGAGTAGTTTTCGTGTAATTGTGTGCGAAATAGAGGCAATTAAAAAAAGTCTCATAATGTTCTCCGCTCCAAATGTTTTCTTTAAAATTTCTTCACATATGTAACTAAGGACGGTAAAAAATGTGGTGCTAGTCCCATTTCACTCTTCTTTTTTTAAAAAACTGCAAAAAGTTTACATTTTAAAACTACAAAATTGAAGATAGAGATTTTTGCTTCTGTCTATTCTAAAAACATTAGCTCCTTAAAAGGGTCATGAACAATTTTTTTACAAAAAAGGAGTAGTTTTTGGATAATTTGCGCTGAAAAATTACGCAATTTCTAAAAAAAATATCTTCTCAAAAACCGCTCTAAATTTATTTTTTTTTTTTTTCATGTAAAGAAGGGACGTTTAAAAGAACGGCGCAAGTCTCATTTTCGTTGAACTTTCCGTATTTCCGAAAATTGCAAAAACATTTGGAAACTACTATATGGAAGATCGAGAATTTTGTCTTAAACTCTGTTGTAAAAATCAGCTAATTAAAAAAGGTCAAGTACATTTGTTTAAAAAAATTAGTGGTTTTCGCTAAACTTTTGCCTGAAATATATACAGGTGTCCCACCAACTACAAGCCGCGAGAAAAATTCTCAGAGAACAGGAATATATCCAATTTACTACTGAAAATCTCAATATTAATTCGATTTTTACCAATTAGGTTTTCTGTTTTAAAAGTACGACTTAAATATAATATGAAATAAAAATCGTAAAAATTGAGAACCATAATTTTGTAGGAACTTGTTTTCTTTTTTTTGAATTTTATATTACCATCATCCGCTCCATTGCACAACTGCAGCGATGAATATTTAAGAAGTTCATTGCTGAACGGCGATGTGTTTGTTTATTTACTGAACCTAAATATAAGCTTGTTTTATTTACTGAACGTTTGAGTTACAATGTTCTCTACCTTCAATTTAACTTTAGTAGGGAAGAACACACTACACAGATATGCAAAAAGGTAATGTGGGAGACAAAATTGGGTTAGACGCGAATCACTTCACTTTATGAACGAAATAAAATTACTAAACTATTAAAATAACAAATACACATTACTACACATTCATTTAGGAGCGCACTGAGCATACGCCTTGCCTCTCTAACCATCCGAGTCGAACTGTCCTCTCGCTTCCCGCGCAACAGTGTTGCCGAGATGTTTTACCGCGCCGCTTTCTTCTTCGGCAGTAAATCCTTAACATTCCTTCACCGATTCCCACAGTTATGATATCGTCGTTTCGAATGCAATCATAATGCGATATACTGGAGGGCTTTAATTCTGGATATTCAATTTATATGTGAAATTATCGTTGTTTGTCAGTATGATGTGCTGGAAATAATGCGAGCAGTTACAAATAATGCGAGAAAGTGTGCAGTTGTAGCACTAACAATTTCTTCAAACACTTTGTAGAATTAAGTATTATACAAACTGTAACAGAAGATATGAATCCATTTTTATCTATTTTAGATTTTATATATTTTATCAATAGCCATGTTTATCTATTCTCTGCATTTGTGCGTGCAAGTGCTTCAAATGACTTCCCACGAGAAAGTCTGTGCCATTCTGCAGCACCATTAGTCTAGAACAATTTCCATATAAGTTAAAATGTCAGATCTTGAATAGTGTACTTTTTCAAAGTTAAGTTTCGATCAGAGTTCGCCGAACATGTGACCAGCACCACTTTTCATACAATCTTTTGATACATATGAAAAGAAAGTTTTTTAAAAAAAGTAGAGCCTTTTTTGAGAACAAAAATTGTCTATATTTCGAAAAAAAAATTAAAATATTTGCGAAAATTTGTAAATGACCTTATTTCAAGATCTATTTTTAAAGAACATATTTCATTCAGGAAAAATATCCATTTTCAATATTGTAGTTGTAGGAAGATATAAAAAAAATCGTTTGCAATTTTCGGAAGGCGTCCTACGCTCTCAAAACATAATGTTTAATAAAAAAAAGGGAGCAACTTTTGATAAAAATTGTAAATATTGAGTCTTCGTGAAAAGTAAAGCCAACCCCCAAAAATCAAATATCTAATTCAAACTCAGAGGGCCTCGAGTTTCTTTAAATTGATAGAAAATATCAATTTTGGACCAAATAGGCTGAACGATTTTGGCGCTAGCATTTGCTCACGGACATACGTTTGTCTGTCAAATCGATTTTTCGGTATAAAGGACCCTAAAAACAGAGATTCGTACTGCACATGTTAGAGGAAGAAATTTAATTTACCTAGGAAGAAGATTTTTTTCTAAACGATCGATGGTAGGTTCGCCCATAAAGGGCTGCAGATCCGTTTGATCGGTGTGTTCCTCAGGTAACAGGGACTCGCGGATAAATACCGCGACATCACAATGAGCGCGATACTCTTCTAAATAGACAAAAGACGCGGAGAGCGAATGGTGAAGAAAAGTTTTTTGGAGACTCATGCAAATTTGGGTTGCCTCAGGGTGTTGGCTAAGGATAGGATCACCGGGTTTCTAGTCTAGGAAGTCGTCGCGCTCCAGAGACGGACACTTTCTTGGAAACTATTTCTTGGCGGAATTTTAGGGGAATTTTTGTGAGAGGTTATTGGATGATCCCCAGACATTGCGAGCCAGTTAGACATTGAGAATTGTGAGAATCCTTTCTGCAATCCGAACAGACGTTTTACTGCTCATGCAGCGTTCCAGAGTACGGCCGAATGCGGAGATTATACATGCAACACATCGTCTCCAGAAAAAAGTGACGGTCGAAAGTAATGATCAGCGTTGAGGTGGGCTGAGTACCTTATTTCCTTCCCGTTGTGACCTGTGGACATCTAATCTCCTCCGACTCGAAAGTTTTTAAGACCTTCCACAGTTTTAGTCGAAAAAGTCTTCTTACCACACCCATACAGAGGTTTAAGATACATGTGAGCCTCCAGGTTAGACAATTACTTTTATTCTTACGAGTTTATTTGTTCTACATTCGAAAATAGTCCCACATGGCTGACGAACCACTACCTGGAACTTCCCGAAGATTTCAATTATCACAGCGAGCTTTACTGCGCTCATCCTCTTAATAGTTTCTCATTCTTTATATCACATAATAAAAAATCGAGACTTTTTCGGTTTGTCATTATCTTAAAAAAGAAACAGGTAGATATTTTCATTGCCTCCTCATCCTTAAGGAAGAATGCATTTTTGTTGGAATTCGCTCGATGATCCCCAGACACTGTCAGCCAGTTGGACATTGAGGAAGTATTGATTCTTCCTTAAGGGAGAGGGCAGGAATGATGGTTTGGTATCCACAGAGAGGAGAGTCAATTCATATTAGTGGTCTCACAATAAAGCACTACAAGGCTCCATTAGAGAGCACACTCCATTAGAGAACAAGGGTTTTTCCAGGGTTAGATAAGGAAGTGGAAGTGGCGTGCATTCCATGAAATGAAGGGAATGAGTCCCTGAAGTAAAGCAGAGAAAAAATCCTTTCTGTATTTATAATATTCGTTGCAACAAACACTTGGAACTTTTCTTTAAGTGTGTCATTAAACAATCCTTTTGTTTTTGGCATAATGCTCGAAATGTAAGCACCATAGACATTAACTCCACAGGCCAGTAGAATAGTATTGACAAAATACAGCACAGAATCTATAACCAGTGCCAGCATACAATACGTTGTATTACTGGTGCAACTTTTCTTGAACGATGACCTTGCTTCCCCCTCTCTGGCACAAGAAAAAGTTGAAGGAAAAAGCTCGCAGCGAGCACTGATGACATCTTCACTGCCATGAAATAGAAACAACTTTCTTATGAAGGCGAGAACTTCTGTCCGTTACTTTCTGCAAAAAAAACTAAATAAATGACCGAAGCAGGTGAAGATATATCACAGGAGATACCTCGAACTCCTGAAAAAGTTAGAACGCAAATTATTGAGAAAGTTGCGCAGGCATGACTGATTCTCCAAAGATTGGCATTGCTTCATAAAATCTAGGGGCCGATTTCGTAACTAATACCCCCACTCTACCCGCATTTTTCAATCCATCGTTCAAGAAGCACTGCGCGAGTAATACCAGTTAATAGCAGCACTGATACATTTCATGGTGTTAAGGACGTTTCCACGTGTACGCGATCTATAGATAGGGTTTTGGCGATTGTTAGGCAAGATAGTTGAAGTTAACTGTCATTTATTTATATAACATTTATTTATTTAAATATGATGTCGGGGTCACGAATAAGTTGAAAAAAGCGCAATATCCTTCGCACATTATACCCCTTTAGGTTACATTTAAAAGCATTGCACCCTTCCAATAAAAATTGAGGACATTTCGTCCTTTCTTGTAAAATCCACCCGGACAGTTTTTCTTACATAAAAAAGAGGACGTATGGTAACCCTACTTTCAGGGCCTTCAGACCATTCAATTTCCAACTTTTATCAATTCTAAGACTCTAAGATTCAATTCTAAGTTTCACCAATTCAATTTCTACGATTTATCTTGATGGATACGCGCGAATTTCCGACTTTTCTTTTTCTTTTAATTATAATATGGAAAATATAAATGGGCTATTATAACACTTATTAATGTTTATTGTCTATTTAGTTATTTATTTTTCGTATCTTTTAATTAGAGACAATCATTGGATAGATTAAATCAGAAACACGTCACAATGTATATATTCGGATTCCATTAAATTTCATTAAATGTTTTTGCTACATTTCGCGTTTGCTACGTTTTTACTACGTTTCGCGATATGGTTTATCGCTTCCTCAGGTACATTTCACGTCAATATTTTAAAAATGAATCACTTTTACACGCCATATCTAATGGATAGATGTGTTGTATGAAACACATTGTTTAAAGAACATCTTTGGTTGGATGACCTAGATGTTTGTAGTCTACTGCCTGTTGTGGACAGGAGAACAATATAAAACGAAGAAGTAAAAAATAGGCTACTTTGGTTTTATATTTAGTAATAGGTAAAGTTATATACATCTTTTTTCGATATGCGCAATCAGTAAAAATATCCAATTGCATGGAGTTCCGCGGTCTCATTATAACATTATTACATCAAAATTTGTTTTCATTTTCAAAAACGTGGCGTTTTGCGAGCAATTTTCTTTTGAAGGAAAAATATACGAAAATATCTTATTTGAACTCACTTGGACTAACACTGCCATCTCTACACTGCACTAAAAATCTCCAGTTTTTCCGTTGCGTCAGAACGAAATATTTCGAGTTAAGGTTTTGTTTTGTTGTAAGTCTTCCTTAAAAAAATTAAACATTTAAGAATGAACTTGAAATATCTTCCAGACATGGCGAAAAATAATTGAATGTATTCGAAACGAGTAATAGTGTTCCATAAAGAACACATTCGAAGAACTTTCATAAAACCACAATACAAACGGTAAAACAGTCCCATTTATAGTAAAATTGACGGTTTTAGCAAGAATTGATAAGAAAATACGTGCCAATTGTCGGCAGCGATCACCACTGCATGCGTGCTTTGTTGGCAGCGCTCATTGTCTGATGTGTTGATAGAGACAGCAGTACAATATTATTACATAACCGTTATTGAAAGTATGTGCTGTTGTAGCTCCACTAGTCTAAATATTGCAACTTTTATTTCAATTACATCCTCATTGTGTTATTTTTGCTTGGTCACTTTTAAAAATTGTTACTTTATGCCACTTTTAAAATGTTTCTCAACACTTCTTGCTCTCCGTGCAACATTGTGGCCAACGTCTGGTTTGGCTTTTCAACCGAAGTGCCCGTGTTGTGTTCACGTGTTTCGTGACACAAACTAGTGCTGCGCAGAACGAGCAAATCAGACCCTATATTTCCAATTTCTTGTTCTCCCTTCTTGAAAGTTACCTTTCCCAACGCTACCTCCATGTCCGATTCCAAATGCGCATATCTACTCCACACCCAATCCTCGTCGGCGTCTCCCAAGGTGCCGTCCTTTTCCCAACACTCTGCTCCATCTTTATTAATGACATACCTGTTCCGCCAAATGTCGACGAATACCTTTAGGCAGACGACCTGGCTTACGTGACAAAGGCTGGCAAAGACAAAAAACGAGAATATGGCAGACTACGACGTACTGCACAACGAACTGACAAACTGGGCCAATGACAATATTATCGTCAATCCCTCTAAATGGCTTGCAACCATCTTCGCGTGGCAAAATAGATGCACCCCATCAACGAACCACCCTTATGTATAAACAGTATCGATGTTCCATGGACAAAACACGTTAAATACTTAGGACTGAGTATTGATCAAAAATTACTATGGACCACACACGTTACCGAAATACCAAAAAAGCACACCGACTTATAAACGCACTGATGCCGCTTTTTATTATTTTATTCATTTCAACATTGACGAGAGGACAAAACTATATATCTACAACACGTACATTAAACCAATAGTGACCTACTCCTGCGAAACTTCGACAACGACATTCCAGGGCAAATATCTGATACTAACAAGATTAGACAAAAGACTAAACTAATCTTTAAACTAAAACCAGACGAATGTTATTATTAAGATTGAGTTTTAAAATGTTGCTCACAATATAATTCTATTTACTTGTTGTTTAGTCGCTTATTTTAAATAATGGACAACCACAATGATAAGTGCCAAAAGTTGTTTTCACATAATTTTATTCACTTGTGTTACAAGTGTAACACAACTGAAGTGACTACAACACGTACAAACACAGTAACACTAGTGAATAAAATTATTATGTGAAAAAAAATTTGGCACTTATCATTGTGGTTGTCCATAATTTAAAATAAGGAACTAAACAACAAGAAAACAGATTAATTTTGGAATACTTGGAAATTAAAAGACATGACACCACTAATGACGGAAGTTCACGCAGCAGCAAAAAATAGAATACACAAAACAATAGCCAATGTCTCCTTCAAAAAGTTCCTTAAACCGCACCTTTCCTTCCGCAACAGATCAATTCCTCAAAATAGAGAACAGCATTCACTGGATATCTTCACTCTCCCAATCCCATCTCCAAATCCGTAACTCAAGCAAAGCATCAACCCATAGCCCAAAAACTCGCAGCGACAATCACCACTCAAAGAAGCAACCCCTCCATCATCACAATAGCCACCTTAATAAATAAACTCAACATGAAATAAAATAATCTATCTTCCCCACACAACCTCTAACAAAATATTTCTTTTACAGCCTCAATAAAATAAAATAAGCACCATACCACCAAACCAATACAAACAAATAGTAGCCCACCCTGGTAAAACACACACACACACAAACAATTTTCATCCCTCCTCTAGCATCCAACTAAAGCTACAGTCCAACTAACTATCCAACTAAAGCTATAGTGCTCATGTTCCTTAGCAGCTCGCGGTGACATCTCCAGTCTTCCATTTTTGTTGAGTGCCAAGTGTTGACCAGTGCATCCAAAACTCGAAGGTGGACGTTAAACGGTATCTGAAAACCCTACAAAGTGACGCAGCTGTCCAGAACCGTACTTCCAACCACGAATCAGCAGACCACGTGGAGCGGGAGTTAACTTTGTATAGAGAACAATTTTCCTAAGGATGGGATGATTTGACAGATCGGGAAACAAGTGAACATCACGTGTACTTCAGAGAAGTATCCATCCGCCGCGTCAGCTGTTTAGTTACGCCCCTTCGTAGTGTTTGTTTACGGTTCACGCGAGACATCAATAAAGAGATGTCTTGAGTTTCGCTTAGTTATATGCACGCACGTGAGTCCGGGAAATATAGAAATTTATTTACATAAGTGGGAAAATGTCTTAACGTAATATCACATTCAATAAAAGAACAATGCCGAACACAGCACAATGCCGGAACACGTGGACCGTCTCAACTACGCATCTCACATTCAAGACTCGATTTTAAAACAAACATAATACTTATCACATAAAAACTAAATTCAATATAATTTTTATAAAAAAAAATTTTTACATTAGAGCACAAAGCTCTGCACTTCCTAATTTCAATTATTTCTCGTGGCGCACTATATTTTCGTCGGACGAGGACATCACAGCAGGGAGCGTCGTGGCTTCTTACAAGTTAGCCAACAGCAAACGAACGAATGGAGGAAGGAGAGTCTATTAAGTTCAAGGACACAACGACCACAGAATCGTCAGTTGTGTTGCCAGCACTAGCTGTCAAATCATCCCATCCTTAGGAAGATTCTTCTATACAGCTGCAACCAGGCACGAACTACGTTCGACCTGTCCTCTGTCCCCCGCGAGTTTTTCCGGCGAGCACTCGCGGAAAGCAACCGGCGCTTCAGGGAAGAGACGCGGCTTCGGCCGTTGCCAGACTCGGATTCCGAAGACAACACGGCCACTACAACGGAGAAACCCATGGTCCTTGAATCAAGCGATGAAGACAGCATGACACTGACCATAGACGAAGAACACCAGCAGACGGTAAACCAGCAGACCGCTACAGCGCAATCTCCTGTTACCGCTAACTCCACCGCAAGACGACCTCACGACCCCTCCCCCGACAGGAATTCCAAGAGACTTATGACTGAAGATGGATTCCAGCTGGTCACCAAACCCTCCAGAACTAATCCTTCACCCCAAACCCAATCCTTACCCCTGAGCAACCGCTTCACCCCACTGCAACAACCTGACTCCCAAGCCTCTACCTCTGGCACCTTAGACAAGATCCCAGAAACTGTAACTGAAAATGAACAATCCCAACCAAAAACCCCACCGACCAAAAGCAAGATAGGACCATTTAGAATAGACCTAAAATCCCTCATCAACCCCTCAGACCTGACCCAAGACCTGCTTAAACACTGCCACAATGCAATGACTGCGAAATGCAATAGGACCCAACTACTGATTCAACCCCTGACAATGACAGCATATAATAAGATTCGAGACAGACTGGAACAAATTTCTACCACTGACCTGAAAGACCTTTACTTCGTTAACATTTCCTATTCCTACATTAGAGCGACAAAAGAAATCAGAGAGAGAAATGTGAACTTAAAGGACTGCCCCCCAAATACGACCTCCAAAGAATCAGGACGAACCTCCAGGACCTAAAAATTCCCTGCTTTCACATTACAGAAATGAACAGACGCGACGTAAACGGACAGCTTACACCACTTGGACTCTACGTAATTGAGATGACAAAAAAGGACATGACTGAGACCAAAAAAAAACTCACTTAGATTGACTACTATAGGACAAGGATTGAACCATACAGGAACTCAGACCGCATCCCTCAATGCAAACGATGCCAAAAACTTTACCACACTAGGACATACTGTCGACGACCAGTGACCTGCGCCCTTTGTACAAAATTCCACCCCACTGAAGAATGCCCCTCCTTATCCCCAGACCAATCCACCCCCTTCACACCTACCTGCTGCAACTGCAACCGCAACCACCCAGCCTCTGACCCTATCTGCCCATACCTCACCAAAGCCAAAGAAATAAAAGAACAACAAACAAAACCCCCTACTCAAGCACCACCTCCCGACATGACCTCAAAGTCATTCCCAACCCTCAGACAATTAAATAAATCCTACTCCTCTGCCTCCGCCCCAACCAACCCAATCCAAACCCACAACCTACAACTACCCAAGACATCAAAGACCTACTCTCACTTCTACGATCACCAACCCTCAAAAATCTCTTGCCCCACCCACGAACCTTCATAAACATCCTGAACGGCCAAGAGGACATCCTTACAAAACTAATAACTGCCGCCATTAAACTCGTATAAATACTTAATGTCTCCCCCAGCCCGAATCCTATCCTTTTCCTCGTGGAACGCACGCGGCGGATTAGCCCAGAAAAAAACATCCTCGCCCAGTTCCTAAAAGATTACTCCATCGGGATCCTACTACTACAAGAGACGATGCTGATACCTATTAACCCCTTCACCATCCAGAACTACCTCACTTACCGGAACGATAGAACCTTTGCCCCAGGAGGCGGCACAGCCATCCTCATCCGACGATTCCTCCGGCACACCCCTTACCAACTTCCCCAATTCACAGCCCTTGAATGTACTGCCATCTTACTTGGAATCCCCACTACTCCCATAATTATCATATCAGCCTACAAAAGACCCCATTCCTCGTTTCCTACCTCTGACCTGAACATCCTCAACAACCTACCCCACCCCTTTATCCTTGCAGGCGATGTCAATTCAAAATTCACCGGATGGGGCTGCTCGACTAGTAACATAGCTGGTCTGAGACTTGAAGACTTTCTGAACAACAACCCCAAAATCCATATAAAATGTCCCCCTGAACCCACACACACAGTCAACGGAAACCCTCACGACATCCTCGACTTCGTCCTACACTCCTCCCAACAACATGTCACCACACCGAACCCCAAATATGACCTTTATGACTTTTCCGACCACTTCCCAATTATATTCACCGCCTCATCCACAACAACCTACATTTCCCCAAAACCCCCAACCATCCACAACACAAACTGGAAATCCTACAAACATATCCTGTCCAAAAACATGTCTCAGCCAACCTCCCAACAATACCTTCCATAGATAAATCTATTGAACACCTGAACCACCATATCCTTCGCACCTACAAACGAACCACCACTCACACCCAGCAACTACACCCTACTCTCCCCGACGAAATATTATCAGACTGAAGAGACAAATACAACGACGATTCCACAAACACAGACGATACGAGGACAAAAAACTTCTAAAACAGACTCAAAGACAAGTTCACCTACTTCTACAAAACTACGAAACAAACAAATACAACGATTTACTTAATGACAAGAGCAGCCCCAATAACATTCACAAAGAGATTAAGGCAGTACGAGATATCCCAACCCGAATTTCCCCCATTTACACAAACCAAAACTCCTTAACCTTTGACCATCAAATTATTGCACCTTCGCCCAAACCCTGGCTGACCGTTTCCCCGACCCCAATATTCCAATTCCCCAAAATGTACTCCTTAACGCCTCGAGAACCCCAACCCTACCCCTCAATCAGCAAACGACCTGGACGATAAACGACACGGAAATTAGACAACTACTGACAATGACAAACCAAGAAAAGGCTCCCGGGCCCGATGGAATACGTCCCACCCAACTCCGCAACCTTCCGAAAAACGCCATAGACCTCATCACCCTCATCCTCAACTCCTGTTTCAAACTTTCTTACTTCCCCTCCATCTGGAAAACAGCCCGTGTGTCCATGATTCCTAAACCCGGCAAAGATCATCGGCACCCCACCAACTACAGACCCATAAGGCTCCTTTCGATCTTAAGTAAAATATTTGAAAAGGTGATTCTTCTCCGCCCAACCCCTATCATTGACCCAATCCTAGACCATTCCCAATTCGGCTTCCGCGAGGGTCGCTCAGCGGCCCTCCAAACACTGAACCTAACCTTGTCTATAGCCACCCCCCTCCAAGACCGTAAAGAAATCCCCACTATCCTTACAGAACTCACCCAAGCTTACACGACACCATATCCCACCCAATCCTCCTAGCAAAAATCCGCCCCCATATCCCTGACCATATCCACTCTCTACTCCAAAGCTACCTCACCCTCCGATCCTTCTATGTCCAATACTAATCCAAAAAATCCCCCAATCACCCCATCCAAGCCGGCGTCCCACAGGGCGCCGTGCTCTCCCCACTCCTTTTTTCCCTGTATATAAACGACATCCCTTCCACTCCCGGAGTAGAGAAATTCCTCTACGCTGATGATCTTGCATTCCTTGCTTCCTTCTGCAACATCACCCGCTCCCTACGAAACGTCCAAAAATCCCTCGGCTCTTTCCACCTCTGGGCTTCCCAAAATTCCATTAACATCAACCCTTCCAAATCCCAAGACATCCTCTTCTCCTATAAAACCTACCCATCAAACCCACCCCTCTAACAATAAACCAAACACCTATCCCCTGGCAACCCCATGTCAAATACCTTGGCATTACCCTCTCCCGCAGACTCCTTTGGTCCCAACACGTCCTCAACACCACAATCAAAACCAACCGCATTACAAACGCCCTTTACCCTATCCTGACTAACCCGTCCATCCCCATCCAAAAGAAAATCCAAGCATACAACACCTACATCCGCCCAACCCTTTCCTACGCCCATCCCACATGGTTTAACACATCAATCATTAATTACAGAAAACTAACCGTTACTGAAAATAGGGTTATCCGTCTTATCTTCCGTCCCCCTCCGCTAACCCGCTTCAATAACATAAGAGATCAACATAATATGCCCCATATACTTACCCACCTCTACAATGCCACAGTCCAAACCTTACAAAAGTTCATCACTAATCCTCAGTTTAGAAACATAATCCTACTCCACCACCATATCCTCCGAAATCCCCCCCGACACAAAAGGAAAAAACATCCCCTCGATATCCTGCAACTCTCTCCTCCCATAACCTAGGCCAAAGGGTGGACCCAAAAAGAACAGACAAAACGACATAAAACTACGGGCTAAATACTGACCCACGTTGGACCAAAGACTGACACTGACTATTCCCAACCCCTCCCATATCCCATCCCATTCCCCTCCCCTTCCCCCACCCCCAAAACCCCTTAACAAAAAATCACTCGTCACTTCCCTTTCCCCGACTCCCAATCCCCGTCCCTGTACGGGGGAGAGGAGTCGCAAAATATCAAGAGACCACCTGACGAAGAGAAAACATGGACGAAGAGTCTCATCAGAGACATGCGTACCACATAACACAAACTCTAGATCCTGTCCTGTCCTCTACCATCCTCTCCCAGTCTCCGGTAAATCCCGAGGAAATGAAGAATTTTTAAAAAAATACCTTAGTTCAAAAAAACAAAAGTGATAAGAGCTCAGTGGTGGACAAACCAAAATAAATAAATAAATTAATTAAAAGACAAGAACGAGCAAAAATCGGTGCACCGGAAGAACCTACCCACCTCTTTCCATCATGGGAATACGAGTATCGGGAGTGAAACGATATTATTGTGAAGGTGCGAACGAAAGTGGCACCCTGCAATACTCCTCCCACATATTTATTTGGGGCATGCTCGTTACTTAGCGAAATGGTTAAATCAGAATATATTCAGAAATTTTAATTAGACTGTTTATAAATGAAGGCGTGATTCTAGTTATTAAAGAAGACAGTGCCAATGATTAATTGTCTATGATTCTCTAATTGTTAATTATTAATATATAACTGAGTATTTTGTTTTATATTATAACCTAAAACCGAGTAATTTGATTTATACTAGAGACTACAAAAAATCAAAAAACAAAAGGGGTTTGATGATTTTATTTCGATAACAAAAATACTACAATTACATAAAAACCTACATTTATCAGCAGAAAGTTCTAAAACATGCTGGTAAGTGAGTCTTTTCAATAATTTACACATAAATTGTTAAATTAAATACAAATTGTTTAATCACTAGTGAAAAATAATTTTCCAGATTTTGATGCGAATTTCAAATTTTCAAACTGATAAAATTAGTTTTAATTGTTTTTCACTATTGCCACATTGTTTAAAAATCTGAAAAAAGCGTGGGAGATCAGGCTTACGAGGTAGGAGCTCTTCGCTGAGCGGAGGAGAAGAATAATTGACTGCGAAGAGAGCAGACGAATACATGACTTTGAGGTAAGCAATGATAGGACTTCGAGTAGAAAAGACTGATTACTCCATTACTTCAACTTTGTTGGCAAGTTCTCGCCGCCAATTTCTACTCGCGATTTGAACCTTTCGCGATTGCCTACAATACTCGACCGCGCATAGCAGTGCCCGAAAACAACGAATTCGCACTTGAAAATAGCGCGGTCGCGGCAGTACCATCATTGAGCGAGATTCGACGCCAACGCCTGGAGATGGGTGCATTGTGGGCGATTCTCACGCCCCGGGTACCTGACTGCTTCCGGAGTCCGCCCCAGAGGCGTCGACCTTCACTCACCCCAGACTGGCTGTCACAGCGGCCTTTCCGCGCACGTCTCATTTTTCAGTGCGTTATTGCGTCAAAGGGCGCTCACTTTCCTGCATGACGACAACCGATTCACGACCTCATCATTTGTAATGGAAGCTGTGCGTAATGGGCGGTTTGGTGAAAATGTTAAAACAAAAATGTTGAATACAAATGAAACGAACTATTAAATAGTAAAGAAAGAAGAAAAATGTTATTGTAATGCATGGGACTTGTGATTTGCTTGGGCGACATGCTTCCAGAATCCAACGCCGTAACAATCATGCAAATCGGACGAATAGGAGCTTCGTTAAGTGAAATTTAGGAAAACACCCCCCCCCCCCGCCGTTGCGACACACACCCGCCCGTTGTGGGCCCTCTGTCATCGCGGCGGCACGGCCAGCCCCGGCGGAAGAGGCGGGACTTGCGGGACAGGCAAGCAAAACACTCGGTTTATGCTTTCGTCACTGTTTGACTTATTTCATTTGATGTTAACTGAGTTACGTAGTCATTACGAGTTGCATGACGAATGTATCGCCATCTATAGTCGAGAGTGTTTTGTCTCTACTAGAACATTCTGCGCCATAACTGTTTTATATTCAGTCTGGCTCGATCAGTCTATCAGTGCACATCGTGTTGTGATGTTGTGAATTGTGATTTGCCAAATAAAGCATTGTTCTACTTGAATGTCGTGTTTCATCACTGCAGTGATCATAAATTAATCGGTGAACCTCTAACAGGTTATGACGCCCAGCGACGCCGAGTGAAAACAAAGATATCAAGTCGAAACGTGCACGCGTAGTCAAGCGTGAGACGCCATGATGAGCGCAGGCAATATTTCGAGGATCGAGCTACTCAACAAAAATAATTTCGACACATGGAAATTGCAAATGCAGGCTGTCCTAATCAAAAACGATTTGTGGGAATTTGTTTCCGGCGCAAACGTAAAGCCCGAACCAGGTGAAGGAAATGATGCCGCTATACAAGCCTGGATAAAAGGTGATTCAAAAGCAAGATCAGACATTATTTTATCCATCTCACCGAACGAGCTGAAACAGGTAAAGAACTGTGCAACATCAAAAGACATGTGGACGAAGCTGCAGGAAACCTACCAGTCACAAGGACCAGCCAGGAAAGCCACGCTTCTGAAGAGATTAACTCTACACAAAATGACGGACGGCGGCGACATCCGAGACCACATGAACGAGTTCTTTGACACCGTAGATAAGCTAGCAGACATGGGCATCGAAGTACACCCTGATCAACAAGCTATTATGCTTTTATATAGTTTGCCAGTAAGTTTCGAAAACTTTCGATGCGCTATCGAGTCACGAGATACTTTGCCTACACCCGAGGCATTGCGTGCAAAAATTATCGAGGAAAGTGAAGCACGAAAAAACGACGCCATTCGAGACGCGCCGAACGCCATGTTTGTTCGCAAAAGTTATTCGCGGAATCAACCGAAAAATGCCGGAAGTGACCGAAGACATGCTGAAAACGACAAAGATAAGTCGGACGAAACAAAAATCAAAAGGGAAAATCACGCAAAAATTCGGTGCAACTTGTGCAAGAGGTTAGGACACAAAAAGGCAGACTGTTGGTACAATAAAAATAAACCATCTGCAAAATTGTCTGAAAACGTCGGCTATACAACCGATGCTACAGCACATGCCGCGTCTGATTCCACGATCTCGATGTGGTGCCTCGATAGTGGTGCAACAACACATCTGTGTAATGATGAACAAAGGTTCGCAAACATGGACACATCGAAGCGCGGCACGCTGAATCTAGCGACAGACTCGTCAACAGAAATAAAAGGAAAAGGAACAGTACATTTTTCGACGGATGTGGCAGGAAACAGGAAAGATATCTCTCTCAACGACACCTCCTGTGTTCCCGACCTGAGGACAAATCTTATCTCAGTCGCAAAAATCACGGATCACAATTTCGAAGTTCTCTTCAAAAAGAGTGGTGCGTATGTGATGGACACAGATGGCCGTGTCAAGTTACACGCGAACAGAATCGGGGACCTTTACTTCGTGCACGAGCAGACAGAGGTCGCGAGTGCCGTTTCATCCGAGAACAAACGCGAAGTAATTTCACTCGAACTGTTGCACAAACGACTTGGACATTTAAACGCAAAAGACATTGCGAACGCAATACGTGCTGATGCCATTACCGGATTTCGTCTCAAGGACCCGACGGCAAAGTTGGACTGTGACACATGTCTGAAAGGAAAATTCGCCAGGACGCCATTCCCGAAGACATCATCACGAAAGACCGAGTTGCTGGAATTAATACATACGGATGTGTGTGGACCCATGCAGAAGGAATCTTTGGGAGGAGCCAAGTATTACGTTGAGTTTATCGACGATGCCACCAGATGGTGCGAAGTTCGCTTTCTGAAGTCCAAAGCGGATGTGTTCAAGGCAACGACGGAGTGCATCGCTTTAGTCGAAAAACAAAAGGGTAAGAATGTTAAAACATTGCAGTCAGACAATGGACGTGAATACGTGAACCAAGAATTCGACGAATTTTTAAAGAAGCACGGCATCACCAGAAGACTCACCGTACCGCACAACCCTGAACAAAACGGTGTAGCGGAGAGAAAGAATCGGACGCTCATGGAAGCGGCTAGATGTCTACTCCTGGACTCGGGATTACCACTCATGTTCTGGGCTGAAGCAGTGAACACTGCAAATTATTTGCGGAACCGTTCACCCACGTCAAGCCTTAATGGACGAACGCCGCATGAAGCTTGGACCGGCAGAGCGCCCAACTTATCCTATTTGAAGATATTCGGCAGTGCAGTGACGTATCTCGACCGAGACCCCGGACAAGGAAAATTCGATCAGCGCGGGAAAGAAGGAATTTTTCTTGGCTACGCAGAAGAATCTAAAGCTTTTCGAATCTGGTCGACCGAAAAGAAAAAGGTTATTGTGAGTCGAGATGTGAAGTTCCATGAAGTTGCAGTTAAATTCGAAGAAAAACACAGCGGGATAGTTGAGATTTCCCCGGGAATGACCAACGAAAGAGTAGGACAACGTTTCATCGATTTCGATCACGATCCAAATGAAATGATGGAAGATGAAATCCCAGAGTCAGATTTGGATAACTCATCGGGCAGTGATTTTCACGGTTTTGATGTTCCCCCATTAACTGATGAGGATGAAGATTACAACGACGAAGAGGAAGTTCTTCCACATCACAATCGTGAAGACGAGGTTTTGCAACCAGTTGAAGAAGAAGATGAAGTAGCATTACGGGATATACCCGCTTTATCACGAGGACGAGGTCGTCCAACGATTCTACGAACCGGACAGAGGGGAAGACCAAGAAAACTGTATCAACCTGGCACAACCGGAGAAGTAGATTTTGCTGAAAGTTCGTTCGTATCAGAAATTCCGTTAGAAGATGCATTAAAGAGCCCTGAAGCAAGTGAATGGCACCAGGCCATAGCTACGGAAATGAAATCAATTATCAGGAACGGAACATGGACGCTTGTTGACCGCCCAAAGCCGGGGAAGATCATCGGTTCCCGCATGGTATTGCGCAACAAAGTTGGACCTGACGGCGAGATAGAGAAAAGGAAAGCAAGATTGGTCGCTCAAGGTTTTAGCCAGCAACCAGGGGTTCATTTTGAAGAAACCTTCGCGCCCGTTGCGAGGTTCGGCTCTATCCGCTTGATGATGTCCTTAGCCATTCAAAACGACATGAAAGTGAAACAATTTGACATAACAACGGCATATTTAAATGGCGAATTGGATGAAGACATCTTGATGGAACCACCCAAGTTTTACGAAGAAATCCTACAGAACGTAATTAGATCCGAGGGTTCTAACAGCATCGGCAAACAAGCTAAAGCCATGCTACGTACCTTTCGAAAGGAAAATCAAGTTTGTCTCCTTAAAAAGGCTCTGTACAGATTACGACAGGCAGGAAGAAGTTGGTACATCAAATTGAGCGAGGTGTTGAAGAAACTCGGTGCCTCTCCTACGATTTCGGATCCTTGCTTGTTCAAAATCGGTTCCGGGAAAGACATCATGTTAATAGCAGTCTACGTGGATGACATTCTGGTCGCATCGAGAAATGAGAATGAAATCTCAAAGTTCGGGAGACAATTGGCCAAGGAGTTCGAGGTCAAGGATCTTGGCGACGTGTCATATTGCCTGGGAGTGGAATTCATCAGAACTCGGGACGAGATCGCACTTTCTCAGCGTGGATACATCCAGGAGTTGTTACAGAGGTTCAACATGATGGAATGTAAACCCGTTACCACACCGATGGACTCTGGAACTAAGTTGGTAAAGACATCAGGTGTCAAGGAAGAAGATCAGCAGCTCCCTTATCGCGAGTTAGTCGGTGCACTCACCTACCTGTCCACGATGACTCGCCCCGATATTGCATTTGCAGTAAGAAATTTGAGTCAGTTCAATAACTGCTATAGTGCTGAACACTGGAAAGGCGCCAAACGAGTACTAAGGTACCTGAAAGGAACTAGCAACCTGGGACTCGTTTACAAGTCTAAAGGCGGAAATCTCGAAGGATTTGTTGATGCAGATTGGGGAAACAACGTCGAAGACCGAAAATCATACTCTGGCTATTTATTTTCACTGGGTGGAAGTGCCATTTCGTGGGATTCAAGAAAGCAGAAAACAGTGGCATTATCCACCACGGAGGCCGAGTACATGGCTGCATCCGAGTGTGCTAAGGAGGCTGTGTACTTGCAAAAGTTCGTCAGTGAGCTAGGGTTCAAGGATCTCGCCAAGATAGTTATATACTGTGACAACAGGAGTGCACTTTGCTTGGCAGAAAATCCTACTTTCCACAATCGAAGCAAGCACATTGCGATTCGTCACCATTTTGTACGAGATTTGCTCAAGAATAAAATAGTGTCACTAAAATATGTATCTACCGAAGATCAGATAGCAGACTTTCTCACTAAAGGACTCACGAAGAGGAAACATCAATGGTGTACAGAAAAGACTGGACTGAAGCCGATTGATTGCTAACTGTGATTAGTTGTGTCATTTTTCTCTTGTGTTTCTTTTTTTTGGGGGATTTTCTATTTGATCGCCCTACAACTCGAGGGGAAGTGTTTGACTTATTTCATTTGATGTTAACTAAGTTACGTAGTCATTACGAGTTGCATGACGAATGTATCGCCATCTATAGTCGAGAGTGTTTTGTCTCTACTAGAACATTCTGCGCCATAACTGTTTTATATTCAGTCTGGCTCGATCAGTCTATCAGTGCACATCGTGTTGTGATGTTGTGAATTGTGATTTGCCAAATAAAGCATTGTTCTACTTGAATGTCGTGTTTCATCACTGCAGTGATCGTAAATTAATCGGTGAACCTCTAACAGTCACTTTGCATATCAATCTATTTTTTCACAGATACCAAACTAGAGATGCTATACTATTATTACACACCGAGGTAAACGGTCTGTAATAGTAGTACATAACTGTCTTTTTCACATATTTCCGTCTTCCTTCGAATACCATCTTAAAATTGTTTGAGACATTACTCAAAATATCGATTCCGATTTGGAACTGGTTTAAAAAAAAAGAACTAATTCTGTAAATATCACAATTATTCCATCTTCAGACATCTTATTTTAGATATATTTTACTTCGAAGGTCATCATTCCACCTTGCTCTAAGATCTTCCGTTGTCAAATACCAGAATGAATGAGCGGAGTATACGCACGAGCTATTTTATCCTACAACTCGATTTTTGATCTCAAAACGGCGTTTATCTGCTTTAAAGAGATCATATGGGTAGAAATTTAATAATATTTTCTCAACAAAAAAATTGTTGTTTTAATGTTTAAATGAATAATGTCTAGTTTGATATGCCTCTGAAAATTTTCCCTGACTTTTCAAGATATTTCTATAAATTTTTCCATTATTTCGACTTTCCTGATTTTTTTAGGTTTTCCGTGTTTTCCAGAAAGTGGCAACCCTATAAATGGTTAAGTCAACTACCATTCACTCACGAAAAGACTTCAGAAGTATCTCAATAATCCAGTTGAAAACTCGCTAATTCAAAATTACAACAACTGAAGCCTTTATGGAAATTATGGAAAAGAAAAAAAGAAGAAAAAAAAGCCAATTTTTGCTCTTTGCTGGTGACACTAAAATGTATGACAGTTTCAAATCACTAGAAGTTGATAATTTATCATAAAATTATCTGAATACCTTTGGTGGAGTTTAAGATACAAAGGGACTCTCAAGGTTGATAAATGTTTTTATAAAAAATTCTCTTGCAAATATAACCCAATTGATTCCAATATATATTAAATGAAATTCCACTGAAAAGGGCAGAGGATGTCAGAGAGCTTCTATTCACAATTGAATTTGAACTATCATGTTGACAGCACTTGTAGTTGCACTGACAACATGAGGTTATGGTGAAAGATTTGGCAACGATTTTAAATTATAGCAAACTACCACAATTACACCTCTCTGCTGAACCTATCTGAACAAACAAGTCTTGAGTAAATATGTGACATCAATACTAGTATTTATTATCATTTATAATAGTGCTGAGATTTTGGGGCAAATTGGCATTATGCTTCCAGCTAGATCTTTGGGAACAATTTAGGTCTTTTAAGTTACTCTCTCTAGAATACTTTATATGACACATTTACATTAATTCCAAAAAAGGCAAATGAATACTAACAATTCTTGCACTTTCTTATACAGAAATAAACCAACTGCAAAACTACACCACCTAAGTTAATGAGATGAACATATTTTCCAATATTCTGCTTGTAAAACTTTTTTTTTCCCCCCTCAGGAGCCAGCTTCAAGCTGTACCCATTGCCCTGCCTGGCATTACATCGACACTTTGCTATCCGTATCTAGGGTCTTGGAAGGGGCAACCCCCATTCCTTCACCATTTCCCCACTCTCTACTTCTCCATGCTAGAACTGTACCTGTCGGTAACCCACTGTACTAGCCACAGCCCTTCCCAGCTAGTTCTTTGTTATCGCCTAAGAGTCGCCGGGATCCGTAGATGCTTAGCAGAATGGTGGTTATGACAGGATAGAGTAGGGACTGTTTGTTGGAGCGATCTGGTGTAATGCATATTGGCAGGGGAAACGGGAGTACCCCTAGAAAATGGCTTTGTCCACCTCCAGTCTATAAACTCGCACCAGCGGAGGATGGCATATCTGGCCACTACGCCATGGACAATCTCTAATATACTGCTTGTACTATGCAGTTAATTAAACATCGTTGTCTTTTTAAGCAAACTTTAAATTTTATTTATTTCAATATGGAAATCTATGTCATTAATAATATGAAAAAATGTTTTCCTTATATTTTTATACCGTTGTTGGGGGATATGTTACCATGAAATATTGTGATAAATAAAATATTTAATGAATAAATGGAACAAGAAAGTCTAAAGACTATTCAAGAAGATATACCAAAGTATACATATATTGTGAATATAAATGAGACCAATCCTTAAAGAAACACAATTCGGTACCCCGACTTCAGTTCTGTTAAAGATTTCTTAGAAAAAGTACGAAGAGGAGCAATAAAAATACAAGCGTTGAAAAATAAAAAAGCAATTCATTAACTTTTATAACAAAGATATTAATGGAATTTCTACCATTGAAATTTTAACCTCAAATTTGTGGACCAAAATCCGATGCTTTGCTTCTTAAATACATATCCAAAGAAAAGTAAAAATTCTTTAAAGATTAATACAGAAATTAATTAAAAAGAATAAAATACTCACTCTTGATTTTGAAAAGCAATCACACCCATTTCATGTATAACAAATGGATCTTCAGGGGCAATACTTTGAGCTTGAAGAAAGAATTTTTCAGCAAGTTTAACATTATTTGTAAGACCACATTCTAGACCAATGTACAGCAATGGCAGATGACACCTGAAATATAAAAACCTTTACAAATATAATACTTAATATCAAACTCTAAATTATATATTTAAAATGTGTTGATTCCATACCCTTTCATTAACTGAGATGCCTTAAAATAAGCAGCCATTGCTTGATCATGTTCATTTTCGGCAGCAAATGAATGACCATATGCTAACCATGCTGGACCAAACAGACGATCAAGAGTTGTAGCTTTACTCAAATATCGACGAGCTGGATCACTTTTCCCTGTACACAAAATATTTCATACAGATAATTAAAATGTTTCACTTGAGGCTATGTTGAAGTATTGTGTCTATTCTTAAAATATTCTTTGATTTCTTACCAATCACATAATAATAGCATCCAACAGCAAACCATGATATTGCCATTTCAGGATATAAATCAACTAGTCGATGTGCCAAGTAAAACAATTCTGCAACAGGTTTTCCATTAATTTAACCAATTAATCAATTAAACAATTTCTGAATTTCAAATAATGTAAAAATAAAAATTATGAGTTGCAAGGAAGTAATTGTAACTTGGTACAAAAATGACAGCAAAAATCATTTAAATTCCTAAAATGATGATAAATATATATCAATATCAATTTACATACTTCACACTTACTATTTGCTTTCTTAAGCTCAACCAGGCATCCGATATGTACCGGTAAACAGCTACTGTGGTAAGGATCTTTCTTCAGAACTCTGAATAAATATCAATATTAGTATGTATAAACACAATAATATTTTATAATTTACACAAGAAAATCTGTTTCAAAATCACTTTGAGAAGAAGAAAAAAAAATTGAGAATTCAAAAGACTTCATTAGAAGTAATTTGAAACACATTAACTCATAAATACAATAGTGTTTACAAATGGCTGGAAATGTGCATATTAACGGCATGTGAAATCTTTCAAAAAAAAATTAGTTTTGTATAATTTGTTAAGAAACAAAAAAAAATACCTCAAAATTAACTTTATGTCGTCTTAAACCATGCAAGTAGCATTACACGTACAAAATATTTAAAGAAAAAAATTGGAGCCTTTTTTTGAGAAAACTGTGTTTGTGTGTTTCTGAAAGTGCGGAATTTTGAACTCATTTTCACAGAAAACTCTTGAGTTTTCAAGAAACTTTATCTGCATTTATTTAAATTACATGTACTCATAAATACAAAACTCTGATCAAATTGCCGCTTATGTAAATATTAACGTGAATGTCAAGTACATAAAATTATATTTTTGAAAAACAACAAAAGAATAGAGCAATATGACGTTTATGTCATATTAATAAGTGCATTTAGTACTATCTCTACCAAAAGTTTAAACAAAAAATTTGGAGCCATTTTTGAGAAAATTTTGTTTTAATTATTTTTTAAAATTGCAAATGTTGCATGCAATATTGATAAAATTTGCAAAAAAAATGTACATGATATTTTTGAAAACCCTAAATATGGAGAACAAGCTTTATTTAAAGGAAAAATCTCTAGCTTTAATTTTGTAGTAAAAGGAATACAAGGAAAAAAGTTTTAACTTTTGTCATTTTCGAAAATTCAAGAGTTAACCATGAAAATCGGACCTATGCCACTTTTGTAAGTATATTTTACTCAATTTTTACAAGAAATTTACAGAAATTTTTGATCCTTTTGTATCAAAATTTTGAAAATGTCCAAGGGCTTTACGTAAAGAATACCAAAATTTTAAAGAAAAATTTTCAAAATCGCAAACACCTTGAGTGGACGCAGATCGACCAGGGAATACCTATTTTGGAAAAAATCGCATGTATGTTTTTTGCCATTCCTCAACAATTTTCACTTTCTCAAAAATGGCACCACATTTTTTCTTCATACTTTAATACACAATGATTAATGCTAATTGCACTATTTAAGATGACAACGAATTAATTTTGCTGTATTCTTTAGTTATTGTTTTATTCTTCAAAAATTACACAAATGTAAATTTTTTGAAAGATCTCTCACGCCATTATTATGCACATTTCCAGCAATTTGTAAACAATATTGTATTTGTGAGTTAAAGTGCTTCAAATGACTTCAAATTAAGTTTTTAGATAACTCAAAAATTTTAAGTGAAAAGAGCTTCAAATTTTGAATACACTCCACGACTTAGGTGTTATTTTCTTAATAACGGCTGCAAATTTTTCAAAGAGAATTGCAATGTAAGACGAGGTTTTACTGTTCTTTAATATCCCTAAAATAACATTTCCGTCCTATTATTTTGAAACAGAAAAGTTTTTTAAAAAAATTTAATGTACTTTGGGAGGGGTTAGATGGCAGCTGGCAATAGTATTTGGCAAATTCGTATACCTAGCCGAGATCAAAGGAAATAGAAAACGAATACGGAAAACTGTGCCATTCTGTAGCACTGTAGTTATTTTATTTTTTTACATTTTTAATTTTGTCGGGCGCCCTGAGCCCGGGCCCGTCGGGGCCCGTTCATTAACACAAGCCTGAAGTAAGCATTACAAATTATGGGAGGTAGAACATGATTTCTCGCAATAACTTTCTCGTAAGAAAAGTAATATTTAGCTGATTGATTTGGAATATTTATTGCTTTGAGCATTTCATTTTGGGTCTAAGCACAGTTTTACTTTCTAAGATTTATACGATGTATCTTGTTGGATACGCGAGCGATGTTGCAGACTTTTATTTTAATTACAATTTACTAAATTTATTTATAATAATTAATGTTTTAATTATAATTAACTATTGAAAATAATTTTGTTCGAACTTTTAATTAATGTACGATAATTTCAGATTCACTTTTCAGCTCTCTGGCCACTGGTTATGAAGTTGCAATTTAACAATCGGAACGTCGCGATACGGCGTGAAGTTCACAAAATAATCTCTCATTGTCAAGCGGTGTTTCTTGTGAAAGAAGGGACATCGTGAATAGCGGATTGAAAAAGTGAATGAATAGTGGATTTAAATTTTGTATTTCTGGTGTTAATTGAAAGGTGGGCTCTGTCATTCGAATATCGAAAAGAAATATTACGTTTAATATTATTTAATCATGAAATTTACTTGAAATAGCACTGATAGAAGGAGATAATGGTGGCCGCCGTTGGTTCACTCTATTATAAAATAATAATTTTATTTACGGCTAAAATAAGCATCGCGGATCGTTGGTACATTTGTTATACAACGTGAATACACTGAATTCAATGGCAGAAAGCTGTTTTCGTTTAAACGTTTGAATTAAAAAACTAGTGGTAGCACTATTTTTTTTCGCCCCTAGTAAGGATTAGTATGTAATACAATTTAGTACATCGCAATTTCTCTCCGAATTAACACATCTCAATTACCATTTTTTGTAAAACTTATTATAAATTGTAGAATATCAGACTCCTCGGTCTGTGGTCAGCAGACTCACAAGGCCTTCCGCAAAAACACATACTTAAAAGGAAAGGGACAATCAACCATGCTCACGACCCTCCGGGACTCGAACCCGGGACTCTCCAGGCTGAGGCGCTAAGTCAGCACAAGCTTAAGCCACCTCAGCCATCCAGGTCTGTAATAATATTGTAACTGCGTTTCATACATCTAAATCATGTTCCAAATATGAGTCGTAATTCACAGAACTCCAGCTGCCATTTCGCGGGACTGCCACTGTCGCATTCCAATCTGATATTTCCTGAAGACGCAATTTTGCTTTCATATTACATTTAAATCCTATGAGAGAAAACCTAAGTGGGCTAATTTCAATTGAGATTTGCCAATTGCTTGAAAGAAAATACATCAATACATAAAGAATGCAAATACATCCATCGCAACACGGACAAAACATGGATTATGAAATAAGTTTTAAATAATTTCTAGAAGATTTATTTGTAAACGTATAACAAAAGCTCGAATGTATGAAACGAACAATAAAATATGAATTAATATACAAATTCTAACTTACGTACTATCCAGCTATCTCCAAACACTTCTCAAATTACGTTCACAAAGTGCAGGAAATACAAAGCGGGCGACTGACGCAAAATTACACAAAAAAGTGTCATATTTTCGAAAAATGCACCATGCCCTTATTTGAAGATGTTTTTTTATCAACACATTTTATTGCCAAAAACCTTGCATCTTCACAATTGTAGTTGTAGAAAGATGCTGAAAATATTTGGAATTTTTCAATTTTCGAAATATTAGGGATTTTAACGAACATGAGACGTACAATATTCACTTCAACGTTCTTCACACTATCAAACTACAAAATTTGATCAAAAACGGAGTCATTTTTTGGAAATTTGGAAAGTGCCCCAGAGTGTGGTGTAAAGTAACCCCCAAAATTAAAGTATTGGTTTCAAATTCAAATAGCCGCGACAACAGCCAGATCTATTGAAGAATATAAATTTTGGACAAGATAGGTTGAACGGTTTAACTGTTGTTCACAGGCAGACAGACGTTTTGTCGTTAATCGATTTTTCGGTAACTAAGACCCATAAAACATGGATTCTGGGTACACCACGTGTTAAAGGATTTTCCCCCTCCTAAATTTAGCAACTAGATTTATCCACTTTTTCGTTACTAGGGCCCCGCAATTAGAGTTATTTCTGCCGAAAATTCACAGCTTTTTCCCACAGGATTACATAATTTTCTTTCTACTGCGTAAGCGGAAGCGAGAAAGATAAAAAATGTGTTCTTAGGGCTTCGTTTCTTTAAGAATTTTTTAAATGGGCTGAAGTGTAAGACAGAAATTGTCATATTATAATATCACACTGCCATTAACAATATTGCGAGAAAGTAGGCGCTGTTGTAGCAATATTAGTTTCAATTTACCACAATATAACAGAATATATAATGTAATGGACATATTGCTTGATCTAGTTTTTGAAATTTTTCTTGTGCTGTTGCAGAGGAGTTAAATCCAATTTTTGATACAGATCCATTTTATCCACCTCTTGTGATTGTCCAAATTATGTGACAAATGATATGATAAATCTATATTATATAAATGTACTGAATTGTTAAGTATATGGCTGATGTTAAGGTAACAAAATTCCTTGGTCTCTGAATTCGGTCGAATGGATATACCTGAATTAAACACTAAATTAACTACAACTAAATTCAACACAAATAAAATGAATACAATTTGTTTATTGTGCTGTAACTTATTTCCACTTCTTGAATTTAAAGAGGCGGTTGTAATCACAGGCATTACGTAATTATTTAGGGGTGGGAGGGTTCAAGTGCACATTAAGGGTGTGTTACAAGGAGGAGAGGGGGTATTTAAAATACACCAAACTTACGTTATGTAATTTATGGATGGCTCCTAATAAGAAAAAGCTATCCAATGTGATTTCTACAAGCCTCTCTTCAGTGACCTTGGAATCCTACCATTACTTTGGCTATTTATTTAAGAATCAGTAGCTTTTGTCAAAACTGACTTTCTTAATGATGAGAACATATTTTTATGCAATACTGATATTTATAATTACAACACACATTGTAGAAATAACATTCATCAGGCATCAGTATCAACTGCCCACTACAAGAAATCCACTTAGAAAACATGTACATTACTTTACAGCACATTGCCAGATAACAATAAACAATTAAAATCAACACACATATTTAAGTTGCAAGTAAAATTTTTTCTGCTGCATTACTTCTTCTATACAATTACACTATATTGATCATCAAAAATAAAAATTATATTTTTTCTACAACCTTATAATATAATGCCTTTGTTCACATTTGTATAGTATAATAAAAAAAAAGACTTAATACGACTAACAAGAAATGTACTTCAACTTTCAAGTCAATGAACCCCATCTCAATCAGGTTTTTGCCCAATTTCCCTGATCCATTGAGCAAATGCTGAGATTGTCCCATGATTTGTTTCTGGACATAAATGTAACTTCACTATGCGCATGTTTTCATGAGCTCCCGTTTTGATAATAGTAGTAGGAGTAGAGCTGGCATTATATGTTACTATTTTCTTAGCAACATAAAAATTCAAATCTGCAGTTTTTTCACTAATGCAAACAAGTTTTCTATAATGGGAGAGTGAAAATGTCTAGTTTTCAAAAGTTGCTCACCTCACTTTCATGAAACTTTTTCATCATTCCACTATTTATAGTTAAATTTTTGGGAGAGATTCTGGAACTCAAGAAAACGTGTGCAGATGGTACTTCTCTCACATACGTCACATACAGATTTTACTGTTCTTTGACAAAAGACATCAAATGAAAACTTATAAATAAAGTGATGTATAATTTTTTTCGAAGTATGTTTAGCTTTTCTTTGCTTTTGAGAGAATAAAAATTTGTTTTTAAAAATTGCTTAAAAAGGGATCCAATTTTTCACATACACGTACTATTAGGTAGTGTATGGAGGTAAATATTATGAAGAAGAAATTTCCGATTGTAAATTGGAAAATGAATGTTACAGAAAAATCTGTAAATTTAGTTATGGACTAGGCAAAGTTTTCCAACATGAAGTAGGCAAAGAGAATTTAGAACAATCATTATAACTTTGTGGAGGACACATATTTTAACAGGTATGCTAACATGACATTATGATGATACTTATCAACGGAAATATTCTATCATCTTCAACACTATGTGGCAATAAATTGGAGAGAATTTTTTGGGGGGGGAATGGCTAATGAAAACCACATCAACGAGAGTACTAAAAGAAATAACTTTGCTTGAAATTTGTTACTCTTACAGTAGCAAAGAAGGTGCTCTATTATCAGGATAAATTCCAAACTTTCCAACTAAATAGAGAAAACTCAAAAATAAAAGTAAAATGTCTCTTGGGCCATAAAGTACAAAGATAAATAGGTAACAGCTCTTCTACAAGGAAACAAAAAACAATTGTCAAAAGCATATTTGAACAAAAAGTAAATGAAATAAAGTGATACTTTACGCAAAAATGCACAAATTTGTGAAAACAGTTCTTTAATCTATAGTATCACTTCTATTGGTAAAGAATAAGGGAAGAAATAATTACGACTCCTCGATTAGTATTTATTTTACATAATTCAGTTTTCTTGTTCCACATCAATCAGTAAAATAAGTCATCTCGGAAATGTTCAGTATACACTGACACTCATTTCTAATCAAATACTCCTCCTAACACTTCCTGAGGCAGCATAAAAAATTAATTTCCTCCAAAAGATCTATAGATTGTTCTAAAAACAAAAAAAATATTGCATGGAGGCTACCATGGGGGTTACATGTTTATTCACAGGAATTTCAAACTACAGAATAAATAGAAGTGGCAAAAAACTGTGGTTATATTTCAATGAACTGACTCTAAGAAATGTAATTAGTTTTCTTCATTTGCAAACATATTACGTTCCACATTTAATGTATATCAATTAAACGACAATAATATAATAGTATATAGATCCAATATTACTTTGTTGAAGAAAATAGAAAAATGTTGCTTTTTTCTATTTTTCGTACACCAGTCAAAGTCAAATGTTCATTACTACCCCAATTTTGGAAGTTTTATGACATGAGTGCTCGAGTTCCATCAAGTATTAACAAAACACAAAAATTCTCAAAGTTGAACACCTTTGTTTCAACAGAGACGTGTCCCATTTATAGATGTAAACAAGATACAGCGGCAGAAGGTACTGTCAAGCTTGTCATGTAGTTTTAAGATAAGGGTTATGATAAAAAAGGATGGTCAAACTGAGGAAAACATTTTGAAGTGAGAATTCCTTTCAAATAAATTATTTTGAACCAATTGTTTACAGACTGTTTATTCTTCATCAATTTTCTCACAATGTTTCGAATCATAACCTTTGGATTCTTCATCACATAAAATATATTTATTCAAGAGTTACTGTTTTCCAGCAACTTAGTCAAAAGTAACATATGGATATGTTCAACGGAATTCATCATATCAACATTTATCATGAAGCCCATTGTAATTTATTGTTGGGTCACAATAAATTACTTTTGACCACATTGCTGGAATATGGAAACTCATGAATAAATATGTAGTACCTGAAGAAGAATCCAAAGATTAGGATGCGAAACATAAGAAAACTGAAGAAGAATAAACTGTCTGTAAACAATTGGTTCAAAATAATTCTTTAATAAACACAGATATAAATCTATTTAGAATTCTTTACCAACTAAAACCATCATGACCTCAATTAAAAAGAAAATACTTACTCTTCCGTAATTTGACTGCACTGGCGGTAATTACAATTATAATAGCAGCGCTCTGCCTGAGCAACAGCAAGATCTAAGTTGCCAGAGAGCCCAGCAATTTGAGAAGGTAATGGAGCTGATACAGGTCCTGGAGCATGATATTTTTTCAATTTACTCTCATATAATAATCTGAGCAATCCTTCTTCATGAGCTGCACATTGCTCAGAAAACGGCAATGAATCCAAGAGCTCACTCTCTGAAAAGAATAATTGAGTAAGAACGAATTCACATAAATAATAATTTACTACTGCAACTGAGTGTACACTCAGTGGTGGTCAATAATAATAATAATAAAAAAAAATAAGTACAAAAATAAAAATTAGAAAAAGCAATACATACAAATATTAAAAAGAGATAAATAAAACAAATACAAATAAACAAACAAGAATGAAATAAAATAAAAACACAAATAGACAAGTATAAAGAAATAGATAAAATATTCCCATCTCCACTCCATAACCAATTCTTCACTTCATCTCCCTTTGTTAACCAGTAATTTATTCATTAACGGTACATCCCACTTCACCCGCAATTCAATGCATTTCACTGGACATCACCGTTCTATACACTTTCGCTCTTCAGAAATCTTGAATGCATAACTCGCTTGCCTCAAGGAAGGGTCACCAGCACATCTGCAGGTAAGTTGCTCCAGTCAACAATGGTCCTATTCACAAAGCTGAATTTTCCTACATCTGTTCTATGTTTTCTGCATTTTATTTTATGTGAATGGGCACTCCTACTTTAGTAGCATGTCATTTCAAGTTTTTCACTGAAAGCTTTCTATTCTTTGCGTGCCCCTAGAAGAAAGCACACAGTTGGGCTGCCTTTCCATGTGTACCTTAATATTCACTGTTGACTTTTCCCCCCGTTGTTTTTATTCATGAGCCCTCCAGGCCTCCTGTGTAATATACACGATCAGCTGAGCTGAGGTTGCTTTGAACTATTCGCCCAGATATTTACAATTATGTCCCCCTGGGATTTGGATGTAAATACCCTACCTGTTGTATAGGGGACTGTTTTCGGTATTCGCACCTTCACAAAACTGTTTGGCCTCTATCTGGATTAATTATAATTCCAATTACCTGGGACCATTTCATCAATTCGTCAATATCTTTTTGCAACTGATCAATGTAGAATTTGTCCCTAAATTTTCGATACATGATGGATTCGAAAAGTCTGATTGTTTAACATACATAAGAAAAAGGAGCAGCCCTAACACACTTCCCTGAGGGATGCCGGTCATTACCCAGCCTTCAACCTTGTTGGATAGAAAGTGATTAAATCGAACTCGCTGTGTCCGACTGTGGAGTAATTTCCTAATCCAGAGTCTATCCACGGATCTTCTTACAATTCGATAATTTTATTTAGAAGTCTGGCAGGCAGAACTAAATTGAAACCTTTGAAAAGTCTATAACGATAGTATCAATTCTTTCTCTGTGGTCGAATGAATTGGCAATGTTTTGACAAACAGTAGCATGTTGTCTTATGCAAAGAATAGTCTGGTCTAAAACCGTGTTGGTATACAACTTGGAAGATATTCTTGTTCCTTGTATGTCACAAGTATACAATTTGATGTTCTAACAGTTTGCATACAATCGATGTTAAGCTAATTGGTTAGACACTGATGACCAATCTTCACCTCTGCAAATTGCATTAAATAGATAAATAAAAAATTGCTCAATGAATCTCATTCAGATTACTACAAGAAATATATGAAGACAAAAATAAAGATTTAACCAATAAGATTCCTTCCAAATATTCTGAATAAATTTGTTGATAATTTCAACAAAACAGGAAGTAAAAAGTGCTAGTGAAAAAATGAAATAACACAATAATAAAGAAGAAAAATTATCAATAAATGCAATAACAACCATAAAAAGACATAAATTTAATTCTTTAATAACAAGTACGAAGTTAATTTCCTTCAATATTGAGGAAAGAAAATATAAAACACTTCATATGAAACAAATAATTCCAAATCCTTCGTTTGATACGTACAACCTGGAAAAGAAACTGAATAACGAATGAAGTTGTCTTAATGTATGATTAATGTTAACTGACCCAGAAATGTTCATGAGAAAATAATAAGTGATTACTGATGGGTGATTCTGATGAATTACTGTATTGTTTTTTGATGAATATTTGAAACCAGAAAAGCCATTGTTAGGAGCAACAGGAACAACCGATTCAAGGCTGTGTCAAAACAACATAATTAGAATGCCAGAACAAAGGCTGGTAAAAATAAATATTTAAATGGTTGCTCCTGAGCTAGAATAAGGCCCTCAACTACAGTTAAATTGAACAATAGTTAGTAAAGAAATAAGTATCACAAGAACTTATGGGTTTGGACAATTATCAAAGCCATACTACTAAAGCTAAGGCTATACGGCAAAGTTTGATAACAAATCAAATATGCAATATTCATTTACATACATTATATTTGACAATTCATTATGGGAAAGGAAACACATTATGTTAGATAGTAGCTAAAGGACACTGTGAAGTATTAAAACATTAAGTGCAGCTGAGAGCCTCCACAGAACAATATGTTTTACATCAGAAGAAGTTTTTTAATTATTACTTAGCCGTCTGTAACTCTTTCTTGTTTAGAATAAGGTATGTAACTGATGTACCACTGTATTATAAGAACAAAAACATTTCTCGACTGTTCATTACATAATTTTTTTGTTCATCAGCATTATTCACAACATTGGAAGAAAATGCACAACTTGCATTTTCCATTGCAAGAAATAGTTAATCAAATGGCTAATTATGGAATGGCCCATCCTCCTCATGTGGCATCGTAATACCAACGTCTATTTTGCTGCAGAACTGTTTTTCAAATTTGTCTCAAAAATTAATTTTGGTACTTTTCTACATTTATAATGCTGTGATATAAAAAAAAATAGCACTAGCAATTTGTTTATCATGTTACTTTACTGCATTTGTACTACTTTGAAAACTTGCTCATAACTGCACTTCTTTTCTAATTATGTACTTGTACATTAAAGAATAACATTTTGAACTAGCATTCACTACGATAGGTGGTGTTTGCTTCAGTTTTCATCTAAAACAGAATTGTCCAACTGGTGGTCCGCGATCCACTTATTGTGGTCCCTGAAAAGTTATTTGTCAAAAGTGAAAGCCCTTTGAATCCATGTCGGACGAGAACATAGTGCATCTAGCACATGTGTCATACCTCGGTCAACACCCCTCTAACATAAATATACGTTAAGTTTAGATTGAGGCATTTTTTCTTAGTAAATTCAAAATCATCCTAAAGAATTTCAGTGTCCAATGCATGATAAAGCCTGATATCATGTATGGTTCCATTCTTCCTCCCAGTTTCTGAGCATCCGGACAAAGTGCTGAGATCAACAGTATGAGGAAGTCAGGTATGGATTGTCTGAGAAATGAAAATATGGCCCGCCACCATATTAAAGGTTTTAGTTCTGGCCCTTAAGGACTTGCAAATTGAACACCCCTGATGTAGAAGAAACATTTTTTCCCCTTCATTTATCATTTCTTTATTTGTGTGTGTCTGTGGTGTGTTTTTGTTTGATTTGCTAATTAATAAAAAAGTTTAAATGAATAACTACATCATTATCACTACTTATTTTCATTCATGGCATGTTTCTCACCTTCCCAAGAGGAAAGCATTTGGTGCTGCACTAAGGCTTCAAATGCTTCATAGCAATGCACATCACGGCGTAATGACTGTTTGTAACAATCAGCTGCTAAACCCCGATTATCCATTGCTTCGTATACACAGCCTTTAAGATAAAGAATGGCGCTTTGAAGCTGAAAGAATTGAAATCTTCTCAGTCATGTATCCAAAATGTTATATTATTATAACAGACAAAAGCAGTTATATACATGATTTAAGTTGTTATCAAGTAAAGAATGGTTGACAGTTGTTGAATCAGTTATCATGTTTGTTGTAAGATTGAAATTTCCTTCCTGTTCGACTTCGCTTAAAATTTGCAAAGCATCTGTAGGCTCTCGAGCTTCTAAAAGGCAGCGTACCACCAAGTATAGACACAACAAATTAGTCTGTAAAAAAAACAATATTGAGAGAAAGTACATGTATGTTGTGAACAAAAATCAATCTGAAGTACAACTTACCTTCTCAAGACCTCTACTTTTGATCAGGTTAACAGCTCTATGATATTGCTTCATGAGATACATGCATTGTGCTAGCCAATATACATCATCAGGATCTTCCCCACTCAGTGAAACAACCTTGTCTGCCCAAAACAAGGCAGCAGAATAAAGATGCTATAAAAGGCAATATAACCTCAAAATACAAATCTTTAAATACAACATTAAACAAACAAAAATATACACACATTTTCTTGGACAATAAAAATTCATACCAAATCCAAATACGATCTCACTAGCTTTCTATAACGATCTATATTAATATTTTCCTCCACACTTTTCACTTCACAATCATCTTTATCCGCCATTGCACAAAAGCAATCAGTGGTGCCAAAATGAACTGAATTTATCTCAGGTTACACAACTTCACAACCTGCTCGCAATTATGAGTTACTTGTGTACTTGTCTGATTTGGTCTGGTTGTGACTCTGTGTAAGATAATTAGGATATTTTTTACACCGTGGATTGTAATAACTACTCAGTCTGTCATGTATTCAGATAATTTAATTGCCGGTAATCCTTCAACTCTAACTCGCCGGTACAAATAATTTGCGGTACTTAAATATTTTGGGCAATGTTGTTATGATATGTATAGAAAGAAAGTAAGTAAGCGTTATTTGCATCTATTAATTAGACATTTCTATTCAGCCTCTGGAAAGAATACATTAGGTGGGCAATGACGAGACAAGAAGAAATTGAATTTTTATGTTGACATTTGTTCCCGAATTATTTTGGGTAAACAATTATTTCTTTTCTATGTTTTCTATGATTAGAGATTAAATAATTTTTACTGTTTATTAATGTGCATCAAGGTGTCGTATTTAAAAATATAGATACAGAGTTACCATTTTAGGTTATAATACAATTTACAGAAGGAAAGACAGTGAAATTTGTCATGTAAATGATGCTGGAACAATTTGGAAGGTAAATATAACCATGACTGCCATGTCTATCTTCCTGTTCAGTTAATATTTCAATTTTGTTGAAATTTTAGTTCTCTTAAAAAATTATGGTTTCTTAAAATCTTTCGTTTGGTCCTTTTTGTTTAGTCAAAACACACCTATTATGTTTTGTTTATTATCTTTAGTGTATCTCCCTCATTTTTTTACAGTGGTTCAAAATCCCATACTAGATAGTGTTGGTATAAGGTGTTATATCTAGTGGCGTGTCCTTCCTCCTGCTTAGAATGTTCCGATCTGCTACCGGACAGACAACTAGGGGTTCAGTACCCAAAGGTAAAGAAAATAAGTCTTCCAAAGCTGACTGCTGTTCTGCTTCATTTACATCAGAAGATATGGAGGTATATCATTTTCAATGCTGTATATCTTAACCTCTTGAATTGTGTATCTTGTGTTTAGTTAATTAAAATTACTTAATTATTTACTGCCTAACATTTTAGTTGAGTATTTCACCTTCAACAGGGCTGCAGCTATCACTATCTCACAAACATTTTACCTCAGTATCCTAATTTCACCCCGAATTCTATTAATCACTGACGTATCCACATGACTTCTCAATTCTCATTCTGATATGTTGTTGCTTCAACTGTGACTATTTCACTTTGCTTATTCAGTCATGGTTGAAGCTACAACATGCATCAGAATGGGATTTGAGAAGTCTTGTGGATATGCCAGTGATTTATAGAATGTGGGGTAAAATTGAGATAATGAGTTGGAATGTTTGAGAGGCATCTGCAGCCGTGCTGAAGGAGTAACATACAGTTGAAACATTGGAAAGAACTGAGCTTAACTCAAGATCCACAACCCAATTTATAGGATGTTTCTATTAAGCAACTTTGATGAGTTTAGAACAGTGTCTTCTTCAGCCTTTTTCATCATTATTGTTTTGGGACAGATTGATAATTCACATACTGTGCTACAAAAAATATCAATGCTGTATATGGAAAGACAAATGAATGACATATGTCTCATTGTTTCTGGAGTAGAATATCCAGCTCATCGACTGATTTTGTGTGCGTCTAGCGAGGTATTCCAGGTTAGTTAGAAAAGTTTCAAGATCAATTTCCCTAATATTTTTTCTTGTAAAATGAACACATTACTTAAAAAAAAATAGTTTTTTAAAAATCATGTGTCATGTAGCATTTATGTCATTCAGATTTATTATATTGATTATGGTGTTTGTAGGTAATGCTTATGAATCCAGAATGGAGTGAATCTCAAGAGAGTAGAGTTGTTCTTCAAGAAACACCAACTTGTGCAGCTATATTTGGAGATTTTCTGCAATATTTTTATACGGGCCGTATCCGCATCAATCATGCAACTGTTATGCCAGTTCTCTCACTAGCTGACAAGTATAATGTCAAGGTGATAATTTTGGATGTTATTTTTTTTCTGTTTCTTCATACTCCATTTTCAATGTGATTAAATTATTAATTCATTTTAATTCTTTATGTTCTGAATTTTTAAATTTGTTGTAGGATCTTGTCAAGTTATGTGTAGAATATATGTGTATGCACATTGCTCATGCAGCTTCCAATAATCAGTTAGTTTCATGGCTCCAATATACTTTGGCATGTGGGCACTATGATGTAGCTCAGGTATTTAAAAAAATCCCTCTCACTTGTGAAATATAACTGCTTGGTTGACATTATTTAAAGAGTTTTGTTGTAGGCCTGTCAGAACTTTGTGAAGTGGAATTTTGAAATGGTGGCTGAAGCATCTGATTTTGGTAATTTTGAACCAGATGTTTTTATTAACATATTGAAACAAAATGACTTGGTTGTTCACGATGAAACCATACTATACAAGTGAGTAAAAATTGATATTTGAATGAATGGAATCTGTGTGGTGAAGTCTGGGGGTGGATTCCAATACAAAAACATAGAATTTACAAATGTTTTTCTGCATTCCCTTTTTGTTCATATCCTATTTCATTTCAAGTTGTCCATTGCATATTCAATATTCAAACACTTCCTTGTAGTAAGTGCATAAAGGTTGAAAGATGTTTTGTTTTTTTGATTGTTTTTTCCCCCCCATACTCATAGGAATAGTAAATCAGCTTTTATGAAATGCATGCGGTGGGAATGTGAAAATGCATCATTAACCCATCTAAAGTGTAAATCACCAGTTTTATAAATATTTAGTTATTAAAAAGGTAATGTGTTCATTTGGTATGTTAATTTCCATGGAGGAATGGAAACAATGGAATAATAAAGAGAGAATTTTGGATGTATGAGAAAACAAACAAGGATGAAAATTCATAATATTACATCAAAACCAAGGCAAAACTATGGTTCAGAAATGTAATGGGCGTAAATGAAATCAGAAGCACAGAAGTAGCTCAGATGAAGTTTCTAAGCACTGTTGGAAGCAGTGGTCAAGTAAGTGTCAGAAGCAGTGTTAGGAGTAACAAGAAGAGACAAAATTCAAAACAATTAGGAAATAACTGAAAACAGGGAACTTAGGAAGAGAAATCAAAAATTAACAAATGAAATAGAGAAAACGTGAAAAGAATGGACAAACGATATCTACCATGGATGGCATTAAACTATACACTGAATGGCAAGAGGGATAGATGCTTACCGAAAAGAAGATGGCAGCAGCAGAAACACTTCATATGAAGGAATACTGCTTTACTATCCACTAACAGGACCTACACTAAGGACGCTCCTAAACTGAGGGTGTTGATGATGAGGAGGAAGAGGAAAAATATTACAAAATCCAAATTTTTAAAAACCGTTTAAACATGATTTAATGTTACAACTATACAATGGGCCACAAAGGTCTTTTTTCCCCTTCAATTAAAATATAAAGTATTGTGATATACTTACTTCTACCAAACTTTTAACTTAAAAAAACATTTAAAAATTTATTATAGGTATGATTGTTTTTAAAAATGTTGTTTGTTTCAAAATGTAACTTATTTCATATTTTATACTTTAAGTGAGGGGGGAAAGGCCTTTGTGACACATTGTACTGTAATGCTAAATCATGCTCAAATCATATTTTTCAAACTTAACATTGTTTTTTTTCTTTCCTTCTTCTTCTTTTCTTCTTTTTTTCTTCTTCTTTTCTTCTTCTTCTTCTTCTTCTTCTTTTCTTCTTCTTTTCCTCTTCTTCTTCTTCTTCTTCTTCTTTTTTCTTCTTCTTCTTTTTTCTTCTTCTTTTCTTCTTCTTCTTTTTCTTTTCTTTTTTCTTTCTAGATTTATTTCAATAATTATATTTTTCTTTCTAGATTTATTTCAATAATTATATTTTTTCTTCTCTTCTTTTTTCTTTCTAGATTTATTTCAATAAAACTATATACATGCTATTTGATCAGTTTTTACTCATGTCATTCACTGTGGCTTCCTTGAATTTTGAAACTTTGAGATTAAGTTATAGATTGTGTTATCGATATTAAATTTTCAATTTTTTCTTTTCGTATGAGCCACTATGGAGTACGTTTATTCAACTTTCTGCCTCTTTCTTCATTTTTCTTTGCTTCCATATCTTTTTCAATCTGGTCAGAAGTTTATTTTTCCTCCCCTCAGTCCAAAATAGCCCCTGTCTCCTTTTTTGGCTTATCCTCAAGTCTAAACATTTCTTGAGTTTGGTCCTCATTGAAGACCGCTCAGTAATGTCTGCTGGTGTAATTTTCAGCTTCAATTTTTAATTTAATTATTACACAATACTTTTTTCTAATATATATGGACAGTCTCATGTGAAATTTGTTCCAACAAAACTATTTCTGCTGCTTCGTAAGGGCTAGTCCAACCCCTGTGAAGTGTCCTAAACCCTACCCCATCCTAATTCCTTCCCAGTTCTGGCCGCTGAGGAGTGTCACAGGAGTGTGTACGCGGAGATGCTACCTGGAGGTCTTCTTTACAACTGGTTTCAACATGGCGTGACATAATGACTTACATAAGTAGTGGAAGATTACTCCTGAGTACACAGATTAACGGGGATTACTCCCAAGTTTATATTTTATAAAAAAAAAAAGAATAGACATATTATTATTTTTTCATATTTCCATTCCTGATGTAATTGTCTCATCTTGAAAATATGTTTTATTTTGCATTGTTGCATCACTTTCATCTTAAACTGCTCAGTATACTTTTAGTTTTCTGTGTAATGACACAACACAGATTGATTGCTGGAACAATAGTTGTGATTTAATTATTCACTATTTTGAATATCAGTGAAATTTGTATATAGGACAATTAACCCTTCAGTGGTAACAGTGGGTCTACCAGATCCAGTGTAAAACTTATTTTAAAATATCTTGAAATGGAAACTCAGCACTACCTTTCAAAATAACGATTTTCTTTAGAATTATAATCAGTACTGTATTTCATTATCAGGCATTTTTTAGTGAGAGAAATTTGTGACTTACGGATACTTCAGTCTGACTGACCCATCGAAACTCCCTCATATACTTCTTTTTACAATGATTAGATTTGTTAGCACTTCATTTTGGAACAGTGTGTTAATGATAGTTTTATAGATTGCTTGGGTGTTAGATAGGCCTATATATGATTGAAATGGATGAAGAATAAGAAACTAGAGCTGAGCGAATACAATGGATGTTACAGGAAGTGCTAAATGCATTGAGTGAACATGAAAATGCATAACAATATTTCTGTTTTTACAGTAATGATGATAGTGATAGTGAAATTGAATATTGATACCAATTACACCTCACACATCTTAGGAAAAGACAATACAGCTAAATAGAAAAAAGCAGTAGGCAGTATAAATATTTGTACACATCATAACATTATTATTACTACACATTTACCAGTGGTGTCACAGTTCGCAATAAAAGCTCAAACAAAGATATGTTGTGTAATGATTTTGTCTGAAGATCACTTGTAATTGGTTTAATTCTTGTCTAGAATAAATATATTTTGCTAAGAAAGAATAAAAATTAATTTCTATAAACATTCAGAAGAAAAGTTTGAGCGAGTCTCCCAGACCCAACATTACTACTGATGAAACTTTTGTACATGTTACCACTGTAGGATTAATCATATATTTTAGGTATGAATAAAATAAATCCTTTTTTAAAAATGAATATAAACAATGCTTCAATAGTAATTATTTATCTTCCATAAAAATTTTGCTTATTTCGAGAGTGATAGATATTATAAAGGCCTCTTTCAACTGCTGAACTTATTTCAATATTGGAGGAAGATGATCTTTCCACGGCAAATATGATTGATGCTGTGTACATTCCTTCCAATGTAGACAAAGTGACAGTTGAGGAAAATATAGATGATGATCTTCCGAAGGAAAAATAAGTAGAAAGAAAACTTCATTGACAGTGCAATAGTCAACTTGTGGAAAATATATAATACTGCGAATGAAGAAAACATGTCACAACTAGAATTTTACTTTTATTTAGCCATGACCGTAATGAAATCTGAGGACAATGCAAAAAGAAAGTGAAAGTTATAATGAATTAGTAAATACACAGGAGAGTAAAAAATCCCATTTTGATTGACCCAAAGACAATTCCCTATCTATGCTCCCCTATTTTTTGAAGTACCTTATGATGATGTAGAGATAACGGTTTAGAAGGCTCAGGGCTTCAGTTGATGTCATTGCCATGCCTCTGACAGGATTGCACTGCAGAGCCAGGATTTTTGATACAAGCTGCATAGCTAGGTCGAAATCAGCCACTGTCTGCAGGACAATTCTAGCGGTAGGCTGCTCTAATATGTAATTTTCCGTGGTTTCTCCAATCAACATCAGGCAAATGTCAGAGCAGTACCATAATGAACGGGCCACAGACCGCACACGATATTTCATTCCGCTTCCTTGCCCTATCTTCATCCCTACTTAGACACACAGTACACTACCACGTAAACCAAGAGAGCAGTCGGGAGTTTAGAGCTTGTCTTGGCTGAGGTAGTGCCTTGCTGATGGGAGATACCAAATTACACAAAAAATACTCACATCTTTGAAAAATTTAACATGACCTTATATGAAGATCTGTTTTCGATGAACACATTTCATTAATAAAAAGCTAGTGGTGCTACAGAATGGCACAGACTTTCGTGTAGTAAAGTTTTCTTATATCCTTGGTGTGAACTTTCGTTTTGGTATTGCCTTATCCTCTGACCATCTGCCATCTATCGCATCCCAAAGTAAATTTTTTAAATTTTCTCAACTTAATTGTTTCCTAATAGTAGAATCGAAATATTAAATTTAGAATATTATAGAAGAGTAAAGCCTCGTCCTGCATAGCGATTTTCATTTAAATATTTAGAGCCGTTTTTAAGAAAACAGCGTTTTAATCTCAGAACTTTTTTTCTTTTCTATTTGCTTCATATTGCTAGATTTACTTCTATATGAGGTAAGATGACAGATTTTTTTTTTTGGGGGGGGGGGGTAGTTCGTAGATATGAGTTGTTGCAAAAATGCAAAACTGGGCACAAGGAAGTACTTTTATGAAATTAACGTACTGTGTCTTAGTGAAGCATGTAACGTGTGTATTTCATCAATAATTTCGTAATGAAGAATATAAATTAACAACAAGATTAAAAATAAATGAAAACAAATTATCTATTTTACAATATTCTAATATATATATTTTTTCAGAATTAAGAAAACTTCTAATTATTCCACACTTAGCAGAAAATTGTGTTTGCCTTTTTTTGTAAATGACACTCACAATAAATTGCAGAAGCTCTCTGTCATAAAAAAGGAAACCATTCGGGATATCAAAGTAATTTATTAGAAAGAAGTATGCTTAAAATTGTCATAAACGCTTATTTTTGAATTTTTCACGTTTTCTTCGTGGACATCGAGTGTCCTCTTTCCCTCTCTCTTCCCCTCCCTCTCTCTCCCTCCGTCTCTCCCTCTCTCTGTATTCGTGCGTGTAGTTGGTATATCTACTACACGTACTTTTTTTTTACCCAGAATGTTGAGGCTGTTAATGTTGTAACTCCACTTGATGGCGCCGCAGAACAAAACTGCGCTTCATTTTAAATCAGTTTCCATTTAAAATGCGCTCCACCTGGGCTTCATTCTTGCGGAGAGAGAAGTAGAAAGAGGGAGATGAAGGGCAGAACAACTGCCGGGTTCTGCTAGTGTAAAGAAAATCCTATCAATTTACATTGTATTTTGTACGGTAAAATCTGTCTAAGACGGAATCGATCGGGACACAAAAAATCCGGTTTAGGGAGGTTTCTATTTTATGCAAGGTTGTCCACCTTATAACGCTTGTGATATTGACGTTTCTTCGTTGAAAGTAGTAAATTACTTGGCTTTGTTATAATTATCAAAATACATTAACAAACAGGGTCTTTAGCTTAACTCGCAACCTGTCTCTAAGATCACTTGTTCTTATTTTGGCAACCGCGTGTTTTCGTCACCTTTCAAGATAGCCATGCCTCGCACGTCGAGTCAGCAGAGGAGGCGACCGTCAGGTCATAAGCTGCATCAACTTTCATGTTTCTGTGTTCTTTCTATTCAAGAGCTTAGGCGGGCAGGTACGCTGCTTACACGCCGGAAGCTTTTCGCGCTGCCCTGAGTGGGTAGAGGGTGGAGGGGTGAGCAGAGACATGAGTAAGGACAAAACGTCTCTTTAGAGGATTGGGTCCAGTATGCTTAAGAAACAAAGCTGTAATACGAAGATGATGTACTGAAGATGGGGAGAGAAGTTATGTCTGTTTATCGATTTATTAACACCAACATAACATAGTATTTGATAAAAGTCGGCTCAAGAGTGAAATCAGAAAGATATCTCGTAAAACATTATCGCCAAGCTCTTCATTATTTTTAACAATAAAAATAATAACAATAATAATTATAGACCGATATCCATATTGAATGTGATTCCTAAAGTTTTTGAGTCTATTCTTACATCTAAAATTAAACCTTATATTAATCAATTTATAATTAGTGAACAACATGGCTTTTTAAACGGTAAATCAACCACAACAAATTTAATGATACTTACTCAAGATTTATATAATTCACTCGAAAATGGTTCACAAATTGATGTAATATTCACAGATTTTTCCAAAGCGTTCGATAAAGTACATATTCCTTTACTAATTCAAAAACTCAAAAACATTGGAATCACAGGACCCCTAATTGAATGGTTCGAATCATACTTGTCAAATAGAATACAATATGTAAAATATAAAAACTTTATATCAAAAAAAATAAATGTTACCTCAGGTGTACCACAAGGTTCACATTTAGGGCCAATATTATTTCTGATCTTTATCAACGACATAAATGTATCTTTTTCTGATAGCAAATTTTTACTTTACGCAGATGATTGTAAATTTTATAGAATAATAAGTGATGTTTCGGATTGTGTTCTTTTGCAAAAAGATCTAGATAGCTTATCTGACTGGTGTAAAAACTACTTTATGAATCTTAACATCGATAAATGTAAAATTTTAAGTATCTATGCAAAATAATTGCAAAAACATGCAATTAAATTTAATTATAACATAGCAACAGTTGATATAGAACATGTTAATCAAATTAAAGATTTAGGAGTTATTTTAGACTCGAAACTAAACTTCAACCCACACATCGATTACATTGTAAATAAAAGTCTAAAAATGTTAGGATTTGTTAAGAGACACAGTTCTAATTTTTCTAAAATCGAGACCTTGGTATCATTGTATAATACTCTTATCAAACCAACTTTGATGTATGCATCCACGATTTGGACTCCACATTTTACTAAAAATATTGAACGAATTGAAAAAGTCCAGCACAAATTTTTTAAATACGCAGCTTTCAAAGCAAAAATACGTAACCCATCGCTGGATCATGACTATCGGGAAATAGCTAAAATAACTAAACTTAGTACACTTGAATCATTCAGAATTTATACAGATGCCTGTATGTTATACAACATCATTAACAACAACATCACCTGTAACGAATTACAATCAATGTTCGAATTCAATACGTCATTTTATACACTGAGAGAAAATCGTATACTGAATGTCCAACATTTTAACACATCTTATGGATACTATTCACCAATACCCAGACTTTCTCGATTATGTAACAACGTGACATGTCCTGCGCTTGAATCGTCATCAATTTATGTATTCAAAAAACATGCGAAATTATCGATATTAAACAAATTTCATTAGATTAAAATCATACAAAATATGCGACTCTCAATTGTAATATTTACTGTATACTTAACTCTTGTATATTATTTGGGCTATTTAGCCTGTATGTTAATAAATAAATAAATAAACAATAATGTCATTATTATTGAAATCTGATTATTAAGCAAATAAGAAAGCCTTAATAAAATTATTAAAAATACCAATAAAACAAATCAATAGTAAATTAATAATTGAAATAATTAATAAAAATAATAAAACAATTTTCTTAAAATGACAAAAAACTGACCGTTTAGTAAATAGTCCAAGTGACCACAATTTTCCATGAGATAGGTGTTTACTCTTTTCAGTGTAGTGGCTGTAAGTTAACCAAACTGTACGTTGAAGTCTAAAACGGACAGAATAAGTGCTTTCTCTTTCTTCCAACTAAAGTTAGCCATATTCTCTCACTCCGAAATCTGAGGGCACGCGGCCGTGGGTCGCTAAAAGCAAAAGGGGTGTCGAAGGTATTTTACGTGTTGCCTAATTGCCAAAACAAGAGGTGGTGTTTCCAGACATGGGTTGCGAGTTAAGCTAAAGATCCTGTACAACGTATTTATGGAAGAAATCACCAATAAATGAATATTAAACATTCATTGACAGCTTCTGTATTGAAAAATATACACCTTACTGGCTGTATTCAGACAGCCTGCTTGCTGACTCTTTCAACGCACAATGCGTCCCCAGTACAGTACAATGTCTAAATCTGGACCTGTGCAAGCCGGGAACCTGCCTTAAGCGGGAAATTTCTCCGACCTCTGATGACATTGGCTCAGCATAAAATGGAACCGCGCAACGCGGAAACTGAAGAGTGTTTCATGTCCTACAGGGGGAAATCTTTATAAAACGGAATTCCTATGAGTTTAATGAAATTGGCAGAGTGATGTGAGATGTTCCTAATGAATGCATCTGCAGGCTTATTTTAAATTATCTATCCTCATGACACGCGATTTTGTCGTGGCAACCGGACATTGAATGAGAGGGGCTTCAAATGTCAGCGTAGAATTCGATTTTGGGATCGCCTGTCTCTCAAGGCGTAGGTAGGAGGATTCCCTCCCTCCCGACTCTCAGAGCGTGGGAAGGTGTATGGCCATGACTTCTATTCCCGCGTTGAAACATAACCCCTCGACCAGTTACTCATTGCTCAAGGCCATACCAGAGTATCAGAAAGTCGTATAGAAGAATTGATTTCGAGCTACGTTTGAAGTACATGAGCCATTGACGGTGTCATCCAGTCGGGAGCTAATATGTCACTATGGTGAAGTTCAAGCTCCTGATAGGATGAAGCCTTCAGCAGCTGATTTACTTCAAACGCAGCTTTGAATAAATCCAAGTATAGTACTGGGTATATAGTACTTGCAGATTACTAATGTTCATCATCATATCTTTGGTTTTATCAAACTTGAACCCATGGAAATCCATCAGCAACTGCTGTTTATGCTGGGTGGTATCTCTTCTGTATATTGCTTTCAGGGTGTTATACATTTCTTTTGAAGTACTACATGTTAAGATGATTTTTTACTATTTTGTCAATAGTTCTTCCAATATAATGCTTTTCCTTGACATCTGCGGTATGCCAAGTTTTTTATGTTCATTACTACCACACTCACCCACCAGTTTAGCACCAGACACAACTTCCCATTCCTGCAGTGCTTTGCCCAAAATCTGTATCTCAAAGACCCAAAGCTGGAAGGAGTCGGAGTTTTTCAGTTTCGTCACATTGTTCAATTCAGTGTCTTCTGACGCCATGATTCTTCTTGTTCTGGAACCACTTGTAGCGAGTTCTTAATATTTGTTTCTTAATATATTTTGTAGAATATTTTAAACTATTACCAGAAGCATTTGGCGCTCTCTGGGCCCATAATCTGTTTGGAAATTGAGGTTTTCTATTATCTGGTTGCACAATTTTACGAAGACCAACGTTTTTGAACTCGTTTTGCTCACAACGAAAAAGCTGTGTATTTTTTTTTATTGCTATCTAGTACCAACATACAAAACAACAAAAAACAATAGAGTATCATCGGTACCAACTTTAAACATTTACATTTTAATGTTTGTACATTTCAACATCTGATCCCTCAACTGTATTTTGTGCGTGTGATCCTCTTAACTAAGTTCATAGATGTACCAAGTGGGCTAGTGATTTCTTTTCGTGCCGAATAACCGACCTATGCTTAGGCTAATCTTAGCTAAGGCTAATCCATATTGCATACTACGCACGAAACAGCCCAGATTTCCAGGAGACATCCTAGTTAATACAGGGGTGGAGCATATTAGGAAAACCGTAAGCCACAAAGAGACAAGATCGGAAAAGTCGAGTGGAATGGGAACCATGTGAACTGTTTACTGTCAAAGAAGTGAGAGAAACGCTAAAGACGACAAAAACCAAAAAAGCTTGTAGACTCGACTGCTTGTTCTATGAGCACCTAAAACAATCACTACCGCTCCTAGAGGAATCTTGGATTGAACTATTCAATGCATGTATGCAAAGCGGAGAAATACCATCAGAATGGCGTACGACAACTCTGAAGCTACTTTATAAAGGTAAAGGAGACATCCTCACCTGAAGTGTAGTACCGCGGAATAGCCCTTGAAATCACATCATTCAAAATGTTAACAAAGCTGATAGCAAAAAGATTTAATGCAAAGATTTTCTAGTTGAAGAGCAATTTGCATTTAGGCATAAAGAACCAACACACATGGTCGTGGGGAAACCTAATTAATAGCATAAATAACACTGTAAATGGACAACACAAGAAATTAAACGCAGTATTTGCTGGTTTCTGCAAAGCCTTGGATAATGTAAATAGGCAAATCATTGAGGACAAATTGATCAATGTCGCAGGGCGAAATTGGCTTTATTTATTTACGCCAAAAACAATTAAAAACTGCGTGTGACGTGCTATGGGGAGAAGTAAATTGAAGTTACATTTATGTCCAGAAGCAAAACAAGGGGACAATCTCAGCATTTGCTCGAGGATCAAGGAAACTGGACGAAAATCTGATGGAGATGGGGGTCATTGACCCAGAAGCTGAAGTACTCGTACAATACTTGTTACAGGTTCTTTACAATTATGCAATCCAAATGATATATAATACATTAAATGTTATTGTTAAAATTAATATTACTTTTCTTTTGGATGCTCGGTATAGTCTTTAATTGTATTGAAACAGTTGTGCAGCAGATAAGATTTTACTTGGGACTTAAACTTTGGTATCGAATTTAATCGTTTACTGTCATCTGGCAAGGTGTTGTAAAATAATGTACATATATTATATGTGATTTGTTGTGAGCTGTTGATACTGTCACGTAATGAATAAGATTACTACGTCAAATGTTGTAGTTATAGGCAACGGCGTTTGCAGAAAATACATTCCCTCCCTTAAGTAAGTCATTTTTGACCAAAACCATTGATTTATATATCAAGAGACAGTAACGGTAAAATACCTAGATTAATAAAGAGAGGCTTACAAGAATCACGTGGGTGGGATTTGCTTATTATTCGTACAATTCGTTTTTGTAATCTAAAAGACTGGGAGCTATGAGATGTATTTCCCCAGAATATTATGGCTGTCGAGGATAACGATCAATTTCCTAACAGAAAATTATATCCAAATTGATGATTATGTAATAGTATCAGAGAAAATTTGTGTGGAAGAGTATTGCAAGGAGATCCGCTAAAGGCTGTATTATTTAACGTACTCGTGCATGATTTAACGCCAGCCGTGACAAAAGAAGCAAGTGGAAATACTCATTTATGCAGACGATGTAGCAGTAGTCTCATTAGTTAGAGACAAAAGGAAATTGACGCGCTAAGTAGATGGGCGACTGCAAATGGACTACAAATAAATATAACTAAACAGAAATTACAATATTTCGGAAGAGTGAAAAGAAACGACATAATAATGTGCAATGAGACTCAACTAAGAGCAACACGCTCACCCAAATACCTAGGAATTACTCTGCAAACTACAGGAACAACATTCACCGAAAGGAGAGATTAATTGCAGCAACAAGCCGTATAAACGACATTCCCTATCTGTCAGTTGTCAATAGAAACAGCCATGAAATTGTTTACAAACTACTCCCTGTAACTACATACGGTTTACAAATAATATGGAACTACCTCACAGTCAAGCAGTTAGAAATGATAGAAAATCTTAAAGCAACTTTTGTCAAAAAAAAGCTGTAGGAATTTCTAAGTATGCTCGGTTAAGACTGGCGTATGTAATGGTAATGCTTTGCAATAACTTTGCTATTGGAAGACGTAAACCTTCAGTTGCAGCTACCCAACACAAATGCGCTAGGAGAAGGGCTGAACGAACGAAAAAGGAGACAGGAAGAAATAGGCCAGATTTTTACTGTACTGATGCGATGATCAATAGAGAATGGACAGAGGCTGGGGCAAAGGCATGTGACTACGCGCCTGGCAGTGCACGGTTTCCAACACCGGATGTGTCAGACCGTTTCCACAAACCAAGACAAATGTATAAGCAGTGAATGAGAAAGGCAGTGTGAGCGTTATCACATAATAAATTGCACAAAACGGACCAAATCTATAATCATGTATGTCGTCGGAAACTAATTGCACGATATGTGCGAATTTTCATAATTATTGGATATTATAATAGGATGGTTACGGTTTAGAAATACGCGCTCCCGTGCCCAGTGCAGGCGGCAAGTTTACGCTCTAGAGGCGGCAGGGTTGGCCGCGCGGCGTGGGGAAGAGGGAATTATATTTTGCCAAATTTCACTTTATGATGCACGTATTCGGCCTATTTGGATACGGCTTTGGATTCAGGGAGCTCGTCGCCATCGCGCAATAAGCCTACATTTTTTAATTTCTTCTCGGATCTATGAAAAGCAATTTGAAAAATGAGTTTTGGATTTTAAAGTTTTTTAAAGGTTTCACAGCGTAAATTCAATATTTAACACGAATAGATAGAAAATCGAATTTGTTTATACCTTGCTGGAAATAATTTATTCCCAACAAGGTTTAGACTTCGGTAATGTAAATTCCCCAATAACAGTGCTGAAATTTATTGAATTTTCCTATAAGTATTTTTCAGTACATTTAGCCTTAACCCTACCTGATGAAGTACAGGAATTTATATTATGCTTGATACATATGAGAGGACATCACAACAGTATTTTGCAGCTTTTATTTTTCTCCACATAGTCAGTCAAAAGCCAAACTTGAAACCAATGAATCACATATTTTTAGTAATGGTCATACCCATATGGAGACAAACACAGACCATTTTGTGATTTTAAAAAAAAAAAAAAAAAAAAAAAGGCTTGAAAATCATTAATCAATTATTAAATTCACTTGGTGAAAAAAGCCCATTTCATATGCTTGTTGCAAAAAGAGATAATTTATATTTTTACCATATTAGTCAAACGAAATGGACCATTTGTAATTACAGAGAAGGCCAGTAGAGGGGGCAACTTTTTGTGGAATCTAGTGCATTGACTGCAGTATGGGATGCCAAGAGAGCAATTTTCTTTTTAAACTTTTCATTAATTAGACAATGAATGTGAAAGAATTAACTTCATTCATTGCACTCGGGCCACTCCACTACTTCTGCTTTGGAAAATATCCCAAATGGTCAACTATCAATGTCGATAAAAATATGATATAATTACTCTCTTGTCATTGATAACATTTTCTGTGATTTTTCATTTGGATTTAAAAACAAAGAATTAATTTTCTACAAAACCTGTTCTGGAGGAGTGAGATATGGCCTAGAAAACAAAAAGTAGCACATGGATAAGTTGTATACATAGATATAACAATGCAAAAATTATTAGTACATGTTTCTTCCACGTCTTTCATCTTTCTTGATTTTTGGGATTTTTCTGTTTTGTATTTGCGTTTGTTTTTCTTAAATATATCGCAAATTAAAGTATTTTGCTCTTTGTATTTATTTCTAAATATCCTGAGCTAATATCAATGATAACTATGAATTACAAATAATGTTTAAGCTAGTTAATTGTGTGCAGGATTGGTCAGTCATTGGCAACCTGTCAGTGACCAATTGGTCAAATCTATTAGTACCTCATTACTGAGAACAGTGATTATAATGACGTAATTGAGGTTAAAAATTACCAGCATTTGGATATATTTTTATCGAATTTCATTAATTTTATTATGAAACCCTGATTTTACAAAACTGCAAACTTAAGGAGTAATGTCCTGAAAAGTAGGAAAATTTGTCTTAACCCCTTATTCACTGTGCATAAAGATATCCAGGAGAGTCATTTCAGGTGGACAAAAACTCACCTGACTCAGCATCTTCCTCATGAAATTAGCACTAATATAGTTAAATAAAATTTCTTCAGTTTCGACCCCAGAAACAGATTGCCATGGGAAGTTCATTTTGTATTTTTTTTTATTTTATCACATTCTTTATATCAACACAATTTCTAAGTGCATTTCCAAGACTCAAATGCTGTTGAAGAGTCAGAAAGACAGTAGTGTCATTTGTGAATAGTGAATGCACTAAAATTCTGACAGCTGACTGTGGGCTAAGATTCTGACAGCCTAAAATTGGCCACAATCACAAAGCCACTCATGATACAGGCCTGTCGTAAATTACACTCCAATTTTGTCTATTTACAAATTTGTATTTTTCTTTGTTTGAATTTGAAAAAAAATATATTTTTTCTTCAGCAATACTTAGAACTATCCTCAGAGCTTTTAATTACTATGCATAACCTTCTGGATGTTTTAGAAGAGGAGAAATCAAGTAACTGCTGTGCAGAAATGAAGCGTTTCTCAGCAAAATGACATTAAAAACATTAGTTGAACAAATTGAGAAAAGATGGTGAATTTTTTTTCCACCTGAAATTACCCCCCACCCCCCACGCACCCATCTTACCATATCTCTTGCTCCAATCATCAGACATAATTCTGCATTTTAAGTCAAATTATGTTTTTTTGTACAAACAGCATTCGTTATTTTATTTAACATTTTGATAAACATAATTTTTGTTACAGTTGTGTTGTGAAGTGGTTGGATATTCAACAAGAGCGGGTTTTGATGAACGAAGAAAGTGCTAAATATATGGAACATCTTGTAATGAATGTTATGGCTTATATTCGCTTTCCCATGATGTCTCCGCGGCAACTTGCAGAGTTATTACTTTCTCCCCTAACTAAAATGTATAAAGAATTTTTTGTGGAACGAATGGCTATTGGAATGTCCTTCCATTCAGGTATTAATGAAATTAAGTTTTTTTTTCTTTTTTTCTACTTTGTAAAAAGGATTAATATGTAACAAAAACACTGTAGATTTGAGTATGGCAACTTACCTAAATATCAAATCCAAATTGCAAATATAAGAGAACACTTATTCGTGACAATAACAAAAACAGAAAAAAAAAAGCTTTACATAATATTTTTTGCAAACGAAAAGAATAATTTAACATTTAAATAAAAAAACAAATTTCCAGAACAGTACCGTGGTTTACCTTTTTTTTATCTTTCAAAAAACCAAAAGTCCTCTTTTCTCATTTCCAACTCTGAACACTTTACCAACAACTCTGTCAAATATTCCAGTCCATCCACTTTTCCTTGATATTATCCTCATTCGAATATGTAGTGAATATCACATTACCCCTCTCACATCCAAATTCCTCAGTCATACCACTCTGAAAATCCATTCATTGTATACATCCGTATTTCAGAACATGCATTTCCCATCTGGTTGTTGATTGCATTCCTCTTCTTACCTCAATCATATCCATGACATTGCCAATGTACATCCCTGTCCCAGTAGGCCATGCATATACATTATCTTGATGTAAATACATATGAAGTATTACCTCTTATTTTGACTTGTTACAATATATTGGCAGTTATATGGTCTTATTGAATTAATTATTGAATAAGCTGGAATTCCTTGAACAGTTTTCTGTTCAAGTTATATATAGTTATTTATAGTCTAGTACAAATTTGCTTTGTGTTAATACTTTTATATTTAAATCTATCAGAAGTGAATGTGGAGTCTAGTTTGTTGTCATATGGTGCATAAGTATCATTTGACCAAGCAGTTTATTATAATCTAGAGAATCTTCAGTTTAATACTTTCAGCTCCACTAACATTAACATATTGAGTTAGACCATGTTAAAATTGCAAGTCTGAGTATCACTCAGGCTTTGCTATTTGCCCTTTAATTGCAAATCTTATGATTGAGGTTGGGTTGAGTTTATAACTTGACTTTGCATATTCAGTAGTCTGTTATGTGCACATCAATTCTTGTTAATTCTTAGATAGATATTTTTGATGTGCAGCCTCATGTCAGGTTGCAAACAATTCTTGTCATCTGATTTTTACTTTTCTTCCCTGTGCAATGGTAAGCTTAATATTCTTTTGAGTTGTAACTTCCCACACACATCAGTATTAAGGTACATTAGTGCTGTTCCAAATATGGATAAGATTGGGGCAGGTAGTGAGGCAATATATGCACTTTTCTACCTGAAAAACAGGATGGATGGAAAGAAGTATGTGTCATACATAACTCTATTGGATTAAAAGCTTTTGAGCTGAAACTTGGTTAATATGTCAGGAGAAAAGTGAGATCTGGTTGTCTGCTTCCAGAGATCATTAAGATATATTAATTTTTTTTAGAGTACTTTATGTGAAGTCCCTGTGACATTTACAAAATTCCCTGAAAAAGGGCTGCTATATTTTCTTTAAATCCTATGCTAGAATAGAAGAGTTTAAAGTTCCAATTTTCATTAAAACTTCTGAAATTTTAAAAACTGCAATAGTTAAAATATTTTTCAAACCTGATCTGCACCCTCAATATTAAAGTCAGATATTTATTTTTTAATGCTATATTCTTTTTTTGCCCATCAAAAGAAACAAGTCTAATGCAGTAGGTAGATCCATGGAGGCTCCTATTTCAAACAACAGTTTTGCCCTAACAGAACTGATTTCTCCACACTACAACACACATTAACAACTAATTTTTCTGTGTAACAGCAAAAGCTTTTTTAATTTTGAATGAAAAACATTTTCCAGACCCCAATTAACTGGCCTGGAACAAGTTGCCCCAGCTGCTTCCCTTTCTAGGCACCCCAGCATATGAATAGGTTTTGCTCTTTCTATGACATTCTGAAAACCTCATTTCATTGAAACTATTGATGGACAAAAGAATTAAGAAAACATAAGTATTTTATTATCATGTTTAACGTTTTAAATATTAATTTGGCTGCAACCTAAATTAATCTATCCATATTCCATATAAAATTAAATGTACTCTAAAGTTTGCATGTACAACATTTTCTATATAGTGTGTAAAGGTTGATTATAATGTTCATATTAAGATTATTTAAAATCTTAATATAGAATTTGAATATTTATTAGTTATTTGATAGTGTTATTCCTATAAATTTTATTACAATAAACAGATAAATTATGAAGTGGCATAAAATTTAATATTTCGTATTTGGAACAATGTTGTTTAAAGCAATATTCTAGGTGTTACGAATACAATATTAAGTAGAAGTACTGTGTATGAAAGGTTTACATTTTGAATTGTTATTGAAATTATATTAAGGTAAGACTTTCGTTGTTATTACATTTTAAATTAAACTCTTCTAAAATAAATCTCTTCTTTTGCGTGTTATTAAAAATTGATTTTCTAAAAGTTTTTGAGTGTAGACTTAAAATTAAACATAACAATAAAGAGTATTTATATTTATGAATTTACACAAATGAAGTGTTTTCGAAGAACCATAATAGTAGTTAATACCAAGACAAACGCTTACATGTTTGAAACTTGTACCAAATGTAGAGAAATTGTGGTGAGAACATTTGCTCCCAACTTCCTCCACACCGAGCAATATAAAATGAATGTGTACAGCACATGTTGTATTCAAGCTTTGATGTTAGGGTAAATATTATTGAGTTATTGTAAATGATATGTTTGTTTAACATTACTAGTTTAAAGAATATTATCATTGTTGTTATTATTATTATTGTTGTTGTTTCATTTATGTTGTCACTGCACAAGGCAGATGATAAATCCTAAAGACTCCAGACTTTTAATGTTTCATTTTATCTTTGTGTTACAAGAAGTTTGATTTACTGTATTCAATAACAGTTAGTGTACCTCGTAGTTCTTATAGGTTTAATGTGAAAACTACCGATGGTTATGTACAGTAGTGTGTATTACTTTTTAGCATGTACACTAAATTCTCCAAAAGTTTGAAAAGTCAGATATTTCTTTCAAAATACAAAGTAGTCTTCAATTTTAGGTTTTCAGTAGTGATTTCAATATAAGATGTGCTAGAGAACATGTAACCTGCCACAACATTAATGTTTGGATGGATAGAACATGAGCTCAACATACTGTTGGTAATATCATAAGCAGTCTTCCTTAAGAGATGGAAAGGTTTTGGAATGCCACGTATTCCCACCAATTTCATTTATCATCAAACCATTATTGTTTATAATATCACGACTTTCTAAGAAATTTTGGAAGTTTCTTTTATTTAATGTTTTTGAAATCTTCCCCTGCTTCCCTCCCAACAAAGAAAACTCACTCACTTAGACATACACATGGTTGATATGTCTCATCCTGTAGTTGTATGAATTTGAAAGGAATCTTTTGTTTTGCTTGTGATCAGAAAATTTTGTTTATCCAATGAATTTTTCTGTATAAATGTGATGATTATTGTTTAAGTGACTCAGTGAATGATGGCAAGTTATACTTGTAAATATGAATTGTTATGACTTGGAAAACATTATGTTCAAATATTTTAAGAATACATCTTATGTTCCAGGTCATATTGAACATTTGAGTGATGTACTGCAACAAAATGGAGGACATCTACTTTTCACACCACGTTTATATACTGCTGATACATGGAGCACCTTACTTAGTGTTGAAAACTTTTCCTCTTTACCACCATACCATGCAAGAACTCTTGTTTTCTCTAGTCATTCTTCACTGGCCGAACATACCGGTGATCATACTTGTGAATGGGTTGTGGATCTTTATCCAAAAGGTGTTTGGTTTAAAAAGTTTTATTTAATTGTGTGGCAGGGAACTGTTGAAGTTCCCGAGTGTGTGTTACGTACAGTTCGATTATCTGTGATGTGTAAAGATCCTTTGCCGCCCTTTGCCGCTGATATGCGGGTGGAAGTAGGAATTTTAATTAGAGGTGTTCAGGATGGTGTTGAACATGTGATGACTGTAATAAGAAGATGTCACTGTTTTAGTCAAGAAGATAAGATTCTTAATTTTGATGATCTTTTAGAATTTGATGAACTTAATCATTTAACTGGTAATAATAGCATTAGTCCCTACTTAGTTGGAAAGCATAGAGATGTTCTTAAAGTACATATTGTCATAGCTCCATTAAGTAAATTGAGTATTTCAACAGCAGTAAAGTAACAAAAATTGGTACATACAATCTGTGATTATCTAGGCAACAGTACCTGTAAGTTCAGGATTGGCAACATGAATTGAAAATGCACTGCTGTGTACTTATTCATTATATTAATAACTCTTAATGGTAAGTACCTTGAGGTTGAATTGGAGTTATGTACAGTAAGATTTTTATTTAGTTGTCATCTTGAAAATTCATTTCTTCAAAAGGTATTTTTTGACAAAAGCAAAATATATTACGTGTGTTGTAAATAAGTGTTTTAGATTTTATAAAGAAAGGAGCCTCTTATGATTGAATATCGAAGTGGAAATGGAATTTGTATTTATCCACTTCTATAAAAAATTAATTAGATGTACACAATTTGTTTCACAAGTGCCTAACAACTTGCACTTAAGAGACTATTGTACCGGTATAATAGTTCCTACAAGTGTAAACTACAAATCATCTTGCTGAGACATACCTGTGCATTTCTTTTTATAAATGCATGGCAGTTACAATTCATCCTCCATTAACATAAAATGCTGGTTTTCTAGATTATGGTTTGTGAATTTAGTATATTTGAAATGAAACCAGTTTTCACTTTGATCCACAGAAATAAAATGTATTAAATAAATTACATTCCAGTATAATCTACCTACTTTGTAACATTTCCCTGTACCCTTTGTAACATTGCCCTATAAAATTCAGTTACTCCATGTTGTTTTTTTGAAAAATATATTAATTAATTACTTCTTAAAATCCCACAGTAACAAAGACCTCTTTGGGAATTAGATTGTTCCCATATGTTGCAACACATGACTAAATTATCCCGTCTGTACATCATATGCTAAGTGATAATGGCAGATTGTTCCCTTTTATAAGAAACCAATTACACAGAACCCTGGTTGTGTACTACTTTTGGAGAGGGAATTACTCCAAGGGATGCATCGAAGACAAAGAAGTCTGCCGAGGGCATATATGGAATTATGAGGCATGCACCCAACCCCCAAAACACATTACAAAGCAACACTTTACCATTGAGCATAGCTCACAAATAATGCATGCTTGTGTCTTAAAACCACTTTTTGTGTCCCTAGAGATGCAATAATGTTTTATGTACTGTGATCTACAAAATGAGTCCTTTTTAAGAGGACCTTCAATTAAATTTTTTTATGGTCAGGTGGAAGAGCATGCTAAAGAGCCTCACCATCAATAAAGACATTTATTTATTTATTTATTCTGTAGCATGGATTGCCAGAAACACAAAAAGTTGGGTTCCAACATGAAGCTATTTTAATTTTTAAAACTATGATTTACAAAGTTCCGTTTTTTATGAAATTTATTATATTAAAATATTTTGTGGGGGTTTTGGCCTTTTGGGTTTGTTTAGAACTTCCAGTTTCATCCAGTATGGGAGGTCCTGCACACTGTGTCACTGTATTGTTTATAATAGTAATTAAAAAATCACTTGTATATTTTAATTTCCAGTTTAACCCTTCAACACGAGGTACTGGGTGAGCACAGTAGCATTTCAAGGCAGCTTTAAGTGAAAGATGCTGTTAATGACACCACTGAAGGTAGCAAGCCCAAGGGATTCGTTGACACCTGCAGTTGTAGCATCTCAGGTCAGGCAGTGTTGCATTTCCCAACCCTGAAAGCATGCTGTATCCTAAGAATGTGGAATCTTCAGAATAATAAATATGGAAATGGGGGACATGGGAAATAAAAATAACTGTACAATGAGTTGATTAATTTGTCACACATCACACAATTGTCACATTCACATTAGAACAAAACAAAATTACAATAATTATAAATATCAAATACACTTGTATCAATTTATAAATATTTAATATGTTTTTATACATATTAAATACACTTTTATAAACAAATATTGTGAGTGACAATAATGTTGTATCCTATGAAGTATTTAAAAGATATACTCTAAATAAATCTTTGCTCTAAACTACAACCATGAAATAGGAAATGCAGGTAAAGGTTTCTTCCAAGTTGAGACTGCATACTTTGAATTGCAAGGAAAATCTCTCCCATGCAGGCATTGCATACCATGAATAGAAGTGAAAGAGAATTGCTCTTTCGAGTCGACATACAACTCTGAAGGATTTATTTCCAAATTAACAAGTGTGAAAACATGCAAGGAAGATTTGGGGGAATATTTGAAAAACCTGTGATGAACATATAGGGTGTAATAATATGGGAAGTATGCAGAGGTACAATCCGGAAACATGTGAAAATGCAAGGTATCATATGATAATTTTGAATTATGTAAGGGGAAGAAATCAAAAAGAACATAGGAATCAGAGGGAATGATGAATTGAGTTAAGATTTAAAGAGTCTGATGATTCCTATTTGTTTGCCAGAAGTTAGCGGAAACTAGACTAGTTTCAGGATGGAAACATCAATATCAGAAGTGTCATAAAATGGACAACCCTCCATGAAAAGTAAACCTCCCTAAACCAGATTTTTTTTTTTTTTTTTTTTTTTCCAATCAATTCTGGCTTAGATTTTAGTGTATTTAACAACTAGGGTATATATACTGGCTCATTCTTTGTTGAATTGATGGAAATCATTTTTTACATTTAGCTCCTTTAGTTGAGTTATACCACTGATTCTGCCATTTTGAATGTTTTATTTTCTATTTGTTTATAATTGTATTCTTAGGTATCTTGTCATATGCTAAATTTTTATTACTTTCTGTAGCTGCTATTTCAGCAAGTTTGTCAAGCCATTTCATTACTAAAGATTCATGTATCAATTCCACAGAATATCAGCTTTCAAAAGGGGAAAATTAGAAATTAATATTTATGGAAATAAAACATTTTATGACCTAGTGCCACAGGGCCCCTTTCGAAATTTTTAGGATGCTCCCTCCCTTCCTACCATGCCCCTACCTATTGCTTCTATACTAGTTCATTCAGCTTGGTTGGCCCATTCTGTTTTGCTCAGTGGGGCATCAAATCCAGCATATTAAAGAGCCAAGTAGTGAGTGGTTTTGTAGATTTGCACTTCTTCAATTGTAATATTCATAGATGTTTTACCAGCAATTATGCAAAAAGCTTCATATGATCTTCAGATAAGTGTGTGCAGCTTTATGTTTATCGCTCTTTGAATTCATTTTAACTGTTTATTGTGGTTTTTTTGTAGACTCCCTTCCCAACCAGGTGCTACCTATGTTAACAATGGCACAAAAGTCTGTTTTTGGATTTTTTTTTTATAGTTTGTTGTCCTAGATCCCTCTAATTCTTCAGACATGTTCCTTAGTTGTGAACTCAATATGTGTATTAAATGCAATATATGATTCAAATAAACTCCTAAATATTTACTTTCTTTGACTTTTAGAATTCCTTTATAATGCATTTAACTTTAAATTTCTTAGTTCACTGTTTTTTCTCTGAAACCAGCATGACCATGGGCTTGGTATCACAGAATTGGTCTTAACAGTTTTTCACTGATGTTTCTAACTTTTGGTCCTCAGCACAGACATAATTTTCTACTTTAACATCAGAAGGACTTTTAAAAATTATTATGAAAGCATCAGCAAATGACATATACATTGAATGTTTAAAAAATTGTAAATTTAGTAGTGAGTTGTACATAATGTTCCAATGTCAGAGCCACTGCAAAACGTACTAATTATTATTATTGTTGTTATTATTCCTCCTCATATTCACAACTAAAGATGTTATGAGTCAGTTGGTTACAAAATATACTCCAGAATACAACCTGCTCCTAGGGAGCAGATCTAGGGACTGTTGGTGCCTTTACAATATTTTGTGCAAAATGTTGGCTGTTCCCAATAATGCAATGTCTTGCACTTCTCAATCTTTTATTATTATTATTATTATTATTATTATTATTATTATTATTATTATTATTATTATTATTATTATTATTATTATTTTGTAATTCTGTATCAATCCAAAATGAAGTCAGATATTGAGTAAAATTAAACCAATCTTGTATGTAATTTTTTTTTCTTTCTTGTCATTATTATAAACAATTTATGAACTGAAGGATGAAACCGAATATAGACTTTTGGAAATTTGTGATACGTTGGAACAAATTAGACGTCACACTTATTAAACGCCAGAAGTGTGTTCGATTGCATCACCTAACCCACGCGGTTTCCAATACACGTCTAACGCTCCACGTCGTTGGCGACTTGCCTGCATGCACCCCACTCCCTACACTTCCATACAATGTTGGTACCCGCGAAGCCCACACAAGTCACCACTCGCTGCGAGTAAGTCGCGCTCATAGTCCAGCGTCCTGTCGCATAGGAAGGCTGTGACAATCAATGTTACATTTTCGTACGACCTCAGGTTTGATCACTAATCGGGAATTATTTTGCTTTCATCGTCGCTGATCGCCCGTTGCGCGATCTCGGGACCCCAAGAACCACTTCCCAAATAAGTTTGCAGGAAGAACCAAGGAACAAATTTATTTGGTGCCTTCTCATCAACAATGTAAGACCTCAATTTTTATTGTAACTTTTTTTTGACATAACATGCATGTTATTAACACCGCTGCATGACATAAGCTTCAATGTTCAAGTGCAATTGCATCCTTAGTCAAAATTAGATATTTTGATTCCCATATTAAAAAATGTATTAAACTAATATAGATACTGATTACAAATGAGTCTCGTAAATCCTAATGTTATACGAAAGTGTATAATGCTGCGCGTTTTAGCCTGAAATTATTACTCAGTTTATACGACGATACGTACTTGAATGAAAATAATAACTGATTTTACTACTCTCAGATTATCATTGCAAACTTTTATAGTATGAAGTGTTTCGTATTTCGCGCCACACATAGGAGATCGTAATCTTGTTTTCCGAAAATTGTTGTTCCCACGGTTAAAATATTTCGAATATATGTGTATTGTTTTATAATATTGTTCCAGGCATTATTAATTAACATAATTCATATAATTACAATCACGTACATTTGCATTGTGATGCGTCAATAGATCAGCAACCGAGCGAATATCATTCTTTTTTTAAGTGATGCCTAATCATACTGTAGATAACGTGTTTTGAGTGTTGTCGGAGCTTTTCATATATAATATTCAAATGACCAAGATAGAACAAAATTAAGGATATTACTTTACAACTTCGCTTTCTGTATTAACGTTTTTTCTTATTTCCGTATTCACGGTTTTAATATAAATAAAAATATATTTTGATACACCAATAATTTACATTTACTCAGATTCATTACTCTTCTTTTAGAAGATGAACTTTCAAATACTAAATGAATTATGCGATTATAACGCTTTATGTGTATGTTGATTAGGTATTAACCGTTCTAAATTACCTATTAACATGACAAAATCTGCGAGCTTCGGAACTACCCGAAGTCTTTTAGAAATGCTTCGTCATGGTCATCATCACGTTTCCGTTATTTTATTTGAGATAGGATCATAACTTTATTGTTACGTACAATAAAAAAAGATAATACTCTACTAATGTATAAAAACTAATGATCAAGATGAGATTAAAGATTTAATTTTCCTCAAAATGTGACTTACTGGGGGATTCCCAGAATCCAGGAGGAAACATCGCGCTGACGTTTTCAGGCACGTCGGTGCATGTCTGAGGAGGAGAAATCTCGCTCGTCATTGGTCAAATCTAACGTCATATTTACTTCCACATTGGAGGACGATGATGTAGCTTCTATTTTTAGAACGGGCGCAAATGTTATATATTGGCGAACGCTGCCGGAATGCGCACAGAGCTCCTGGGCTCAAGCTTTGGAAGTTGTATACGTGCTGTCTCGCGAGTCCTTTAAGATTGCCCCCTCTGAAAACGATAAAGAATTATTCGATTTGTCAAAAGCAGAACCATTTAGTCGTGTAACATACAGTTGCATCTTTTGTATTGCGCATAGAAAATCTCTTTGTGTGTGAATCTCTATAATATCACTGGAAATATAATCCTATCACATCGAAGGGAAGGTGAGTTTTATGCAATGTAGCCTGATTATTGTTTTTATTTCTAACTAGATAAAAGTGCACACTGGAATGTTCGATGTAGTACCTAATTGTAGGAAATTGTAAGGTGATGTGGACTTTATTTGGAACAAGTTTAGTACCTGTACTCACGGCTCTAATATTTCTTTTGTAATTATCTGTTAAATGTTTAGTTGGGTGGTAGGATTTACAATCCTTGGTGCTCTGAATACAATTGAAATGCTTGCAAAATAGTTTCATGCTGTAGCATATTGCGCAATGTTGCGCAATGTTGAATTAGCCAATATGGCTGCCACCTGTTCTGTGCAATTTTTGTCCTTGATGGGATAATTTGCTATAATATTACTTGAACTTATATTCATCCAAGTATGTAAAATACATAATTTTGGGCTGCAAAACTTATTTTATTTTTAATTTATTAAGTTTTAAAAACTTGTGAACCGCAATGTCGAAATGTAACACATTGAAATTAATTGTGTATTAATTATCAATTTTTGAGATGTGCATGTTGCGAGTTTCATACAGGGGAATTTTCTTCTGTGTCCAACTTGCAAAAGCTAAAGTCCAATTTTAAAATAATACTAAATGAAATTTTTTGATTAGAGAGTAGAATCTCCAGCAATGATGGGCAAAATAATTTGAAACTCTGGGGAAGAGTGTTTAATTTCACATCCCTGTTGGGTTCCAATTCCTAGTAAAATGATAGCAAATTACTTAGTGTATAGTTGGATATTATGGGAAGTGGACTCCAGAACCAGTAATACAGAATAGTTGCTATAGAATTTCTGTAAGATTGATACTTTTTTTTTTTTGTCTGGGTAAATAATGTGATTTGCAGCTTTAATTGACAACTTGTGATATTGCTGAGGAAGAGTGTTAATTATCTTTGCTTATGTTGCAGGTTGAGAGAAGCTCAACAATCCCTTTGAACAGGGTTCATTTAGTCGCCAACATTTCTGTTTCAAGACACGGTGAATTAACTGTGAGTTTTTGTATGAAATTTCATCTAATCTTCTTCACTGTAATTTGCACCATGATTTTCATTTCTATTTCTTCCAGTCCCGTGCATCATGTCCCCTGCGAAGGTCAACACCCTCTGCCGAGAACTGCAAGCTGAACATAACCACTTCAAAAGCAGGTGGTGCAAACAATCCTCTCCTATCAGACAGGACACTGACTTCAAGTTTGTCCCAGTGGGGCTTAACTTCAGGTGGAGATTACGAGGCACCTCCAGCATTCGACAACTCTCCAGAAATTCCATGTTAGTAAAGAGCAAATATTACTTACAGTTATCTAAGTCTTAAGCTTTCAGGTTTTCAGGACCTTTTATATGTTACAGTGATAAGTCCAGGACCCAGTTCTGTCATGGAATCGACAAGTATGTGGGAAGAAAATTTTCAGGATCTTTCATTGTACTGCCAAGATCCCAAACTACCCAATTTGACCAAAGGCATGGCGACTGGCGCAGGAAGCATAATTGGACCACTAGACGATGAACTGAACACTCCTGAAATTGGTAATTAATGGGTTTATGCCTTTGTTAAATTTGAAATAGGCTCCAATTAAAATAAGAGTGATTAAACAGTCATGAGATTCCATGGATTTTCCAATGAAGCTTGCCGACTTCAAGGTTGAAGTCGGAGAAATAACTGTACACTGCTGCTGGTTACATGTACTTTATAGCAACTTTGCTAATTTTTAGTTGGATGCTTTTGCATTATATTTGAAACCATTTTCAATGTTTTGTAGGTTATGAAGAATTCAATTTTGACTCTTGGTCAAAATCAGAGTCTGTTGAAGATCATTATCTATTTGAAGAAAATGCTTTTGGGAAGATGGGAGGTGGTCACTGTGAAGAAGAAAGTTTGTTTTCTGATCAACAAAATCCAAATGATCTTCCTGATGAAAGAAACATGGGGTTAATGCACCTAGATTATAACCCAGGAGATTCTGTTATTCATGAACAAACTGAATCCTTTACTTCTCGAGTAGATGTTTCAAATGAACCGATGAGCACTGATGTGGGAAATGATGGGAAAGTGGAGATGTCTGACAGTACATCAATCAATGAGAGGACGGAAACTGTGGAATTGTTCTCATTAAATACAGAAGTCTCGAACAATTCCTCAATTGCAGAAATTATGGTTGTTGAGGATACACCTCTTACCCAGAGTGGTCAAATGCCAACCAAGTTGTCCTTGCCATTGACAACCTTTGAAAATCCTGTTGCACTGAATACACCTGATGTTATTGAAAGGCTGGATACTCAACCTGGATTTGATTTAGTTCAATATGTTTTAGAGGTAAGTCTTCCTTTATTTTTAAATGTTTATAATTTGTTGTCTTTTGCAGAAGCATTTTGCAAATGGCTTTTTATGTTGTTTTTTTTTTTTAGGACAATGTCAATGGAAGAGGTACATGTGAAGTGCCACAAAATCAGTCTGCTGCTGCTGATTCACTGTCAGTTTCCCATGACACTGATACCTCTCTTAAAGAAGAGTTCACTGTTGAAAACCCTACATCAGAAAGTACTTTAACATCTGTTCAAGAAGATTTGTCTTGTAAGCCTCATTTTGTTGTTGTACCTTCAGCTGAGTATTCTCCAGTTCGCATCTTCATTAAAAAGGATCCAGACACACAGTCGAAGCCATCTTGCAGTTCCCAGAAAAGGAAACACAGAGTGAAGAAATTAGTAGTAGTTGATGAATCGGCCAGTTCAGATGATGATGATGACGACGAATATTGTCCACCAGTCAAAGTAAAAAAACGTACTGCTTCTTGTTCAAAGACTACTAATGAGTGCTCACGCTATAGGGAATTGAGAGATCGAAATAACGAAGCATCTAGAAAATCTCGACAGAACAGGAAGGCAAGAGAGGAAGAAATGAAGGTCCAAGCTGCTCAGTTAGAAGTTGAGAATCAGAGACTGAAAATCAGAGCTGAGGAGTTAGAAAAGTTGGTTGACACTTTACGTAAAGCCTTGTTGACGGCAATGGTGAAAGGAAAATAACTATTATAGTTAAATGATATTGGAGTACTATGATTTGTTAATGAGTGGTAATGGATACATGTTTTATATTGCAGGAGTAGATTAGCAATTTAAGCAGTGGTATTGTTACACAAGATATTGTTATGTTTTACATATTAGGAGTGTTATTAAACTAACCAACTGTCCTGACAATTATACTAGATTTGAAGAACTTGCTGCTAAGCAACTTCCTTATTTCATGCTGTTATAATTATATATTCTTCAAAAGAAACATTAATTTATAAGAAAATGCTTTTACTTCCTTTTGTTTGCTGCCCAACTTCAGTGAATGTTAATATAATGCATTCTAATTTGGTTGTAGATTTGTCATGAATTTCTAATAGGACTTCTTGACATCTATTTGAAATTGTTTGTAGTAGTCTTCGCAAATGAAAGAACACAAATCATTGCAGTAAATATTTAGTATATTGAAATAATTTTTAACCCATGCTGTAATCACCATTTGAAATTATTTTTCAATTCAATTTTTATGTTAATTACATATAAAAATGACTACATATAGTCTTCTGTATTCAAAAAGATTATTACATGTTTTTGTTATAATCAAGTATGAAAATAAAAATGGTAACTTCTACAATGTATTTTTTGTGTTGGCTTCTTGATTAATTTCATTATGTTATTGGCAATCCTGAGCACACATAGTGTAATTGTAATATGTCTAATTTGTACATACATTCATTTACCAAATGTAAAGTGATTTTTATAAGAAGACTAGTGACAACTAGTGCTGGCAACATAACTTATGGTTCTGTGGTCATCCTTGAGCCCATTCTACTATTATTACTTAGTTTGTAGTTGGATAACTCATAAATGACAAACTTTTTTTTTTTTTTTTTGTAATAAACATTATATTGAGTACACATTTTGTATGATGAGTTTTGTTTATTTTAAAACAGTCTTGAATGTCAGATGCATCCTGGTGCACAGGTTTTCTACTCTTCTGTGGTAATGTGGTGAGCTGTGATATAGAGCATTCTGTGCTTTGCATTTATCAATTTACTTTTTATGTAATAGCAGTTGTGATCCATGAGAAGCTATGATGTGTTAATGGGAGCTATAAACAAACACTTTACAAAGAGGTGTGGCTGATCAGCTGTCACAGCAGAGGGATACTTTGGTGAAGCACACATGATGTTCACTGTTTAGTGAACTGTCATTTCAGTACCTTCTTAGGCTGACTCTTCTATAGCTTTTATCCACAATTCATCCATCATGAAATAAAAGGGGGAGAGGGACAATGGATTGGCATTACTCTCTAACGAGATTCATTTTCAAAGCAATTGAATTAACTACTGTATTACATCAATGTATACAAATAAATTTACATAGGTACTCTTAAATTTTATCTTGAAAGCCTTGAGGTGAGTATCAAGAATTCCATGAAAAATGCCATGTTTACATCAGTGGTTTATATTTGTATCTTCGAACCTCATCTCCAAGAAGTTGCCTGATAGTTTTTTTCATACAGGTAGGCTAAACTTAGTATAATCCAAACCTGCTCTAAAAATCATCGCAGTCTTGCTTTGTATTGACTGATTTTGTTTGGTGTAAAGAATTCATTACAGGAAAATGCAGCTATTATCAATAAATTTATCTTTTGATGGTAAATCAAACTAAATTCCAAGTTTCATTGTCCTTTAATGATTTTAACACATCCATAACAATTATCCACATCAATATTTAGATTGTAGTGCTTCATTATAATTCTTCGGGTTTTCTTTTCCTAACATTGCTTTGGTGGGTCATTGATAACTGAATTCAATCTTGTAATGTATCAATTAATTGTCTCTGCCTTGAAATTATATTTAATTTTCAACATTACCTTGACATTTCTTTATTACTAGTTTGATTTTGATTGATGACATTTTCTTGTTGACCTTAAATAATCCTGTCTTGATTTTGTTGAGGTTTTCTAGAATACTTTTCCACTGAATTATTTTTTTTCAGTTTCAGTATGATACACAAATTTCCATTTATGCCTTCAAATTAAACATCTAATAATATGCGAATACCAATCTTCACTGGTTGCTGTAAAATATCCAATCTGTAGAAATCCATAGAAATCTTCATTCTTCCCTGGAAAATAAACATGGTTATCACAATCAGCATAACCTGTAATAGACTTTGCAGCAAATTACTTTTGCTTCTGAGGAATTAATGAAAAACTACATCCCAAATATATGCAGATTAACAAAACTTACTTTCTTTTAAAAATATTACTGTTGAAAAGGTCTTCTCAATTTTTGCTGGATCAGTTCAATAATTCAAAGAATAAGTTGCTGTAAGAATAGATTAACCCCATAAAAAATTTGAAAGATATGTAGTAACCATGAATTTGCAGTTTTACAAAAGATGTTCTCTCTTTCTGTAAGTGCAATTTTCTTTCAGAGTGTATTGTGTGTGTAAATAGTTTAATCTAATGTTTGCATAATTCCGAAAATATTGATTATAATTTTTTTGTTTTGTTTTTTTTTTTTTTTACTTTGATATTAACTTGAGTATGCATTCTGTATTGTCCCAATAAAAATTGGCATTTTTTCCTTCACTTCACAGCAGGTAAGTCATTATAAAATGAGTAAATTTATCCCTGAAAACAGGGTAATATCTATCATATACACTTTGGCCACAAATATCGGCTTGAGACAGTTCTTCTGATTTGAGAGTCGTATCAACAATAGACTGTCAACGAGACTTACCAGGTGGTGAAAGAAATTCAACTATGTTTTCCCAAAAGCTATTGTATTTTTTACATGAGTAGATTTTCTAAAAAAGTATATTGATTCCTTATTTTATGGGTAATTGATAAATATAATTCACACCTTGTAATGAAGCAACAGCTTGTGGAATTCTGGATTTGTGGTCATGATCTTCATTCTTAATGATTTGCTCCATGCATTTTTGTCCAACCTTTTAAATTGAAAATAAATTGCACGTTCTTTCAAGACATCTTCAAAATAATGATCTGTTCGTGTTTCTCTGTCAAATATCTATTCATCTTCCCAGCCCAATAAAACAGCTTCAATTTGCTCACTGACAATGTTTTGAATTTTGATATGTTTTTTAAGAAGCATACCATTTACATCTATTTGTCATATGATAAGTTGCACATTGCAAGTTATCATTAAACTATTCATCTGGAATTGTCTAAGAAATAGATTTTGCAACTAATAAATAACACTTTTCATCATCATGATTTAGACATTCATTTGAACAACTACCTGTATTACATTTAAAATTAAACCAATTTTGCAATCCTTGTAGAAATGTTCTATCTTACCACTTGGTTTGCAAACTGTAATATATCAATGTGAGAAAAACACTTATATCATAATAGCTGGTGACTTAAATGCATGAATTGGCAGAGAAGTAATTGGAATCAAAGGATGAGTAGTTCATACATTAATAATAAATAAATAAATTAATTAATAAAAATACAAAAGTATCTGCCATTACATTTATTTATATTGTATTAAAATCTATAAGTAATTCAGAATAACTGAAATATAATTTTTAGATAAATAATTACATAATTCCAACTATAAAATTTTCTAGTGTCACCAGGGCTCCCCCACACACACAATGTACGTCACTGGGGCTGTGTGATATAAATATATTTGAATTTCTTTTGAATTGTCTGCAAAATGTATACTTATAAGTAGGGAGCAGATTTTAATGAAATTAAAATATGAATATTAGTGATGTGGCGTGTATTGTACTATGACATCCATCGAAATTTCCACAGAAGTTGCTTTTTCGACAGGCCTAGCTCGAAAAAGAAAATTGCACAGCTGGTTTACAAAAGTTTTGAGCATCCAGCTATTTTAAGCTTTATTGTCATCCTGAACATCTTTAACATCTTATCAAGAAATTTGAAGCAAAGGTTTTGTATTAAGCAAAAGACAGTTCTTTCAATTGTCTATTTATTCAACAAATAATATTGTATAATTGTTAGTATTATCAATAGGATTTGTTATATTTCCCATCAACATCAAATAATCTGTCACATTCTAGAATTTATTTATTTATACAACAGGCTTATTTGCCCAAATGAAATTATATATTACACAGAGTTGATGTACATACAGAAGTTAATGTAGTAAGAAATATTAATATTAACAAAAAAAATGCAATTAATGAAGTTACAAATTAGTAATAAATAATTCTATCTGCTAAAGTTCTATATTATTTGTTTCAAACATCTTACAAAAATTGCCTCACTCATACCTAATTGTTCATCACTCAAATATACATTGCAATATCTTGTTAAACAAGTTACTGATGAAGAATAGTAATTTTGTGTTTTGCAAAACATTTCTTTAAATAAAACTTTTCTTCTTATATTACATGGATTATTGTCATGAACAAATAAAGTTCTTAATTCTGGGCAATCAATTTTAGTATTTAAAAGATTGTACATTAATTTATTGTTCTATAATAAATGTGAGAATTCTAAAGACAGTAATTTAGTTTTCAGGGAAATGTCTGAATAATCGTGGGAATAAATTGCATTGGATTTTTAATCTTGAATGATACATATTTGAAAAATATATGTTGTTCACTCTCTAATTTTTTTATTGTAAAATAACATTTGGAGACGATACTACTGAGCAGTACATCAATTTTGATTTCACTAATGCATTATACTAATTCCCTATTGTATCAGGTTGTTTAAAGTGTGTTTGTCTTTTTAAAAAACCTAATAGTTTTAAAGACTCATTAACTATATAATTAACGTGATCATAAAATAGCTTTTTTGGATCCATCACTACTACTAGATCTTTAATTTGATTAATTTCTTCAATCATGACAACTCAAATCAAATACATATATTCTGAACATTATTATTATTATTACCTTTAACATACCTTAATAATTTAGACATTATAATTCAATTGGAGCTTATTTTCCATTCAACATAAGTTAAATGTGTTATCTTTCTGTAGTAGTCTAGAATCTTCTTCCTCATCAATCATTCACCAAAACTTACAATCATGTGCATATAATAAAAAAGAAGAGTTTTCAAAAACATTTTTTATATCATTAATGAAAATTATAAACTAAATTGGTCCCAAGTGAGATCCTTGTGGGTCTTCTGATGCTACATTAATTTCACGAGATTGAGAATCTCTATATTTTACCAGATGTGTTCTCTTTCTCAAATAATTTCTCTCTAATTCCATGCAAAATCCTTCAAAACCCATTTTTTTCACACTTTTTCAATAGAATATCAATATCAACTTTACTGAAATCTGTGCTTGACGATCCGTGCTGAAAATCATGCTTTTCTGAAATCCGTGTAAATTACATCTATTTGTTTACCTTCATCCAAGTATTTTTTCTCATCATTAGAAATAGCAGAATATTTGTTGTGGTTGATTTACCATTTACAAAACCGTGTTGTTGTTCTATAATATAATTTTTTTAATTGAGGTTTCAGGATATGCAATAGAATGTTTTCAAACACTTTGACAACATTTAAGATACATACAGGTCTGTAGTTTGTGATGTCATTTCTCTTACCTGATTTAAAAATCGGTATAATGAATCTCTTCATCCAAACTTTTGGAAGGGAGTTGGTTGAAAGTGATTTGTTAAATAAAATACTCAGAAGTAATGCAAAACCACCTGCACAATCTTTTAATATTTTTTTTCTGGAATTTCATCAGGACCTGCTACAAATCTATTTTAAAATGTTTTAGTTTATTTAACACTGCATCAGAAATCTCCACTCTGTAAACATTTTCATTGTAACAAGATTGAAATCGATCTGCTAATAAGTCAACTATTTCCTTTCCTGATGTGGCTTTTTTCTCACCACATTCCATTACACTTGGTAGATCATGACTTGCCTTTAAACTATTTACATGATTCCAAAAAGTTTTCACATGATTTTTATCTCCTTTTCATGATTGGCCTAGTCTTCCATGTTAACGATGTTAAGCTATCTTCAAACAAATGGTCATGTATTTAAAAAGTACTCTACTACTTTCACAAATAAAAAATTCACTGTTTTTTCTCACAGCATTACATAATAACAGAATAAAAATTGAATATTATTTTAATGAATCAACAGTGATCAATTGCATTTTACATTGTAAACAAAAATTACAAATTCAAAAATATTAATATTGGTTTTCATCACAAAATTATCTTTAAAATGAGTGAGAACAACACTAACAGATTGTTGGATATTTGGATTATGTAATTTTTGTGCTTTGTGTTTTGTATTTGCTTGCAGTTTGATACTAACGCAGAATATCAAAATGATTTTCTGTTTGTGAGATCATGAATCCTTTATAACACCATTAATGAATAGTTACTGGGGTCTAAGAATTTAAATCTTCCAGAATTCTTTGATAACAAATTCCTTGCAAGTTAATTATTTAGCACACAGTTTTGATAAAATGATTTAGCACTATGTTGTGATAATGAGCTTTTATGCAAGCCAGTCTGTCAAGATGTTCCTACCAATTTCCTCTGTATCTTTTGATTTTATCAAGGATACTAGTGATATTTAGTTCCTGACATATATCATCATTTCTTTTTTGATCTTCGAAAGTGTATCCTGCCATGTGTCTGAGAAATTTCATTTCAGCAGCATCAATTTGGCCTGCTTGATTTTGTGTTAAGAGTCCAGTGCTCAGATCTGTAAGAAGCATGAGGATAGCCATTACTTAATAGAATTTTTGGCATGATTCTTTGCTTGTTGCATTGAGATTTTGATTGATGGTCCTATGCATTTGGTGAAATTATTTATTGCATTATTATTCCTGTATGAGATATTGTAACCTAGATAGTGAAAATTGCTGATTTGTTCTAAGATAACGTCAAGTATTATTTTCGGTCTTAAAGCATTCCATTAATGCCATTATCTTAGTTTTATCAATAGATATTTGTAAATTATACCCTCTATAAATATGGTTCAAAGAGTGAACAGCAAACTGAAGCTTATCTTCAGAATTAAATATAATGATCTGGTCATCAGCAAAGAACAGTGTGTGGAGTTGTTGACACTAAAATGATCCTTAAGATAATTTTGCCTTATTTGAAAGGCCTTGTCAATATATACGTTAAAAATTGTTGGCAACAGTGGGCATCCTTGCCTTACATCATCTTACATGAGAAGTGTTATGAGTTTGGTTTACACTGAAAAAGGGCGAAATGAATTCGTGTCGCGATTCAGGCATCCAGAATTTTAAAAGAATTTATTTGCTTTCTCTAAAGTAGAGGACAAAAGAATGCTCAGTAGCTAAGCTTCACAGCAGTCTCTGCATTACATCTTCAAGTTCGAAAGAATAATTTTCTAAAACAATAACACTGGACAATGAAAATAGCGGCAGATTTTTGTCGTGAAGAGAGAGTAGATAACGGCAAACATGGTTGAAGACAGCAGAGGAAACAGAAGACGAACTTAGTTTCTTTATTACTTGTATCAGATAATATAAGTTTTTCCAATACTTGTAACTTTTTTACTTTCTTGCCCGCCGAATGTCCCGACACTAGTTCAATTTGTCGCCACCACGTAGCAGCACCAAACTAAGCCAAAATTACTTCACTAATAACCTCTGAACAAGTGGTCCAATTTCCAATCAGTAAATGACATAGGATTTGTACTTAATATAAAATTTACGCTACAAAGCCTCTTTGGAAAAAAAAATGAAAAATTAGTTTTGGAATAGTTTGGGGAAGAAATTTAAAAATGTGGGCTTATAGCGCGATGGCGAACTGCTTCCTGAATCCAACGGCGTGTCAAACGTCCAAATCGGTTGAATAGGCGCGTCGTAAAGTGAAGTTTGGCAAAATACAATGCCCTCCTCCCCCATGCCGCACTGCCACGCGTGGGGGCGCTGGCTTCGAGGGGCACGGAAGCATTCCGTACGAGATAAAAGGTTTGTTCCAGCAGCAGTCCGAAACAGTCCCGAACTAGTCCGCGCATGCGCAGCATAGTAATGGGCGTTCCAGCAGCAGCAGTCAGGGATTGTAACTGGGATTTCCAGCAGGGTTGCCGATAAGTTTGAAACCAGTCCGAATCAGTTCGTGCACTGTCCCTCAAACTAGAAATCCGTGCATGAGTACTTCGGTCCCCAAGTTCCCGCCAACGCCAAACTTCGACGAGGCGCCATTTACGTTTCCATCAGGTTTCTGCATAGTTGTTTTATATTCTGCTCAATATATTTTGACCCTGCTTTGTTTTACATTTTATTGATTCTTGGTTTTTGGTGATTTTGCTTTCTTTCGAATTTTTCTCGTGGATATTGGAATTTGACTCTGCTTTATTTTACGTTTCTTTGATTTTCTAGTGTTTTTTTAATATTACTAATCCCGCGCTTCTTTAAACTTTATTTTTATTTATTTATAGTTAAAACGATGGGAAGGGATTCTGGAACTCAAGAAAACATGCGCAGATCATCTTCTCCCCCATACGTCACATACACAATTTTTTACTTTTACTTTTACTTTTTTTTTTGACTAAATCAATCTAAATCTAAATTCTTGGATTTTGGTGAGTTAGCTATCTGTCGGATTTTCTTGTGGATATTGGAACTTGATATTTGTTTTTTTTTTGGGGGGGGGAATGGAAGGTAAGTAATTTTAAGGAAATTCCTTGTACCGTGACTTACTAAATATGTGTGTAGTTATTTACCGTTCTGTATTGGTTGCGTTATCTCTCATTTTTAAGAAAAATACAAATAACCGAAATCCACAAGAATAATCAAAAACAATATCCCAAGTCACAGTTTACCAGGTTCAAAATCTGTAATTGATAGAAAGGTCAAGAAAATAAGCGAGCAATTATGGAGAAACGTAAAGCGCAAGTGAATACCACAGGAATACCAGGAACTAACCAGGGTCAGGTCGCTTTGATTTTTACATGCGATACGAAAATTATATCTGGCGGAGAATTCTGCAACTACCGATGAAACGAAAGCAGCGGCACCTAGAGACCGATTTTTGTACCTACTTGTTCAAGCAGATCCCAATCCGGGACTAGTTTCTGACTAGCTTGCACTCGCGCATGCGCAGAGTGAGAGTACGTAAAACAGTCCGTGATTGTTTGCTAGAACAAACCTAAAGAGAGGCGGGCTGGGAGCGAGGCAGGCAAGCAGGCGGTTCTCTTGTAGCCCTACTGAGATTTGTCTGATAATGCATTCGCTCTTTTCCGCGTCTAAACATTGGTTTTATATTCTCGTATACGTACCTAAGTAGTACCTACGTATACCTACGTAGCTACTGAGTAATATATGTAGTATAGAAAAAGTTATATAATGATGCGGATCATCGATTTTGAGATTTCAAAGAAATGCATGTTTTAGGGCCCTCTGACACTGAAAAAGACTTTTTTTTTGTTTTTTTTTGTTTTTTCAAAACGTCTGACCGTCTGTCTGCCCATCTGTGAACAACACGGGCCGAAACTACAAGTATTCCTAGAATATTATTGAAAGTGAATATTCACTGGTCGATATGGCCAGTCTCAAAGCTTTACGAGATCGAAAAATATTGTTTAAAATTTGGGGATGCTTTAAATGACGCCCAAAGGCCATCTTTTATATTTTCTCAAAAATGGCTCCGGTTTTTTCTTCGGATTTGTTGTAAGAATAGATTAAAATATGTTCTCAAGGTGGCATAGGTCCGATGTTTACTGTTAACTTTGATTTTTGAAGGTTACAAAAATTTGAATTTTTCTCGGCGTCTCATCACAACTATAGTATTTCTCAAATGAAATTTGTTTTCCCTAATTAGTTCTTTCATTGATGTCATGCCCATTTCTTTGAAAATTTTAGTCGTTTTTGTATAATATTGCGTGAAATATGTGCATCACAAAAAATACTGAAAAACAGAATTATTAAAAAACGGCTCCAATTTTTTTCAAACTTTTGTAGGGATGTTTCTAATTGTCCCGTGTAAGATATGCCGTGTTGTTTTATTCTTTTTTAATTTTCAAAACTTACACAATTCTTTTTTTGACATTTCTCTCACGTCTTTAATATTTACGTTACCAACGATTGTATACATTATTGCGTTTGTTTAATTAATGTCTCATAAATAGCAACCGGAAAAATATGTAGTATGAAATGTCAAAATATGTATATTGTAACGTATTAGCCAGCGTGCCTCGTGGCATCTATTTGGGGACGCTTGGTAAGGGATTAGTAAGAGGAAACTCCTCGCCACAGGAAGGAGAGAGGGTTTTTCCTTAAAGCAAGAACGCGGAAACGGGAGACACGAGGCTTTGGGGGTCTTCCGGTCTTAAGAAACGGAGCTCAAACCCACATGCCTAGCAATAGAGCGCGGTGGGGGCGGCGTGACGTAGTAGGTCACGTGAGCCTCGACTATTTAACGGAGTGCACAGAGCCAGTGGGTGGGTTCTGGAGACAGTGGGAGAACCTCGTGCATTTGCACAAAACTTGGCGCCACGACGGTGCATCGGCGGGCCGGGCTCGCGAGGCAGTCACGTGTTGACGAGCCTGTGGAGGACTTTGTGTCCTTGGGTGACTGCGGTCACGTGGGAGCGATGCTGTGTGCGTGCTTCGAGGTGAGGAGTGGTTGAGTGCCACGATTCACGCCGATTCTCAATCGGGTAAGATCGCTCCTGCGATCGACGCAAACCATCAGTTGGTACGCCAGTACGGACTTTGTGTCCCGGTGTGACATCCGGTCACGGAAGCTTGGCTTTGTGCGCGCTTTAGAAATAGGAGTGGCGAATGCCACAAGCGAAACCGATCATCAATCGGGTTTGGATCGCTCCCGCGATCATGGGATAGCAGGTCTATCAGAGCTGGGGTGTAAAGTTCATTGTAAATATTTGTTGTGTTTTCTTTGTAAATAAATATTTGTTATATGAAAGCTCTGGGTCTGTGTTCTCTGTGAGTATCCATGACGTCATAATATAAATTGTAATGAAAACACTAAGAATATGTAATGAATATGTAAATTAGGATAAAATATGTAATATTAAAATACACAATTACTAGCTGACCCGGCCACGCGTTGCTGTGGCTAAAGTTTTTGTTATATTACATTATAGTAAACAATCTAAGAGGAACAATAAGAGAACATCAGTCACGGAGTCCACTATGCTTTTTCACACAGATGGTATTTGTAAAAAAATATGGTGATCTCCTTATTTGACTTTCTACTACTATAACCCTTTAGTACAATGAAATTATTTACCAATAAAGACGAAAATATTGATGTTGGTATACAAATTCACTGGATTGAGATTTGAAGGGGAAGTACGTTGAACACAATTAATTAAAATGTTCTTACACTTGATATTAAGCAGAAATCAATAGGTACAAAATAAAAATTTATCAGATTTATTATTTCCATTTAATTTGTATAACAAATATAAGTACTATTCAATTATAAATACTTTCAAATTCAATTTAATTTAACACCAATCGGTGCACAATGTTTTTGGTTAACCTGTCTTTAGCTAACACAAATAGATTAGACGGTTTCCCAACACGTGAACACGCAACATATAGTTGCCCATGAGAAAAACATGGATTTTCCAAATCTAAACCACAAATGGACATTGTTTGACCTTGAGATTTATTTATAGAAATGACGAAAGCTAAACGAATTGGAAACTGTAGCCTTTTGAAGGGTATGGTAGAATCTGATGGTATCATCGGAATACGTGGCAGCAGGACCACTTTTCCTTTAAACTTCCCAGCCAAAATGGTTGCTTCAAGAATGTTTCCGGTGATCTTTTTGATGACCAAACGCGTACCGTTACATAATTGAGGTGGATTCAAATTACGGAGGAGAATAATAGGGGAACCAATCTTTAATCGAAGATTATGTGGTGGCATTCCAGGGATATCTAATGAATTTAAAAATTCAATCGGAAAATTTACACTTTCATTTTCATCAACAACAGTATCGATTGATTTAAAAGACATCATATCGCCTGGTAATAACTGTTGTATCTGGAAGTTAATTTCGTCAACATCAACGTTTTTGGCTGCCAAAATCGCCCGTTGTCTAAGCCATTCATGATTCAAATAATTATTCTGTATATCCGGGAAAATACTCTGAATCAATTCATTTTTATCCTGAACAACAGTGCAAAAATTGTCTGGTAGTTTAATGCATTGCGTATTTGGTTGCAGTTCTATTTTACCGTTCCCAATATCTAGTAGTTGTTCGGAAAATATTTGTGCTGATGGATCATTTTGCAATTGTACTCGCATATTTATGGTCAATCGAAGTGTTTCAACACTTCGCCATAAGAGTGATTGTTTCAAACATGCATTAATCTCATCCGCGAAAGTAGAGCGAGGTATAACCGGTAAGGTCTGCCGGAAGTCACCAGACAAAAGTAAGATAGCACCACCGAAAAGTTTATTATTGCTGTTTAAATCTTGCATAGTTCTGTTTAATGCTTCAAGTGAATATTTGTGTGCCATTGTGCAATAATTTGGAATCATCTGAATTGCCAGTAAGAAGGGATAATAAAGGCTCCGGCGGAGCGGGTAGAGGTGACAGCACAACTTTTCCTGATGCGCAGCACATGCCGGCTGCTTCATTCCGAAATTTCAATGCCTGACAATATTGACATACTTTATCCATTCCACCGATAGCAATTTTTGAATGCGCCGAGTAGTTAATATCTGGTGCATATTCAAAGGCAAGCCGAACGAATGATGCACGTGTTAATGAGCGGCTGATCCGTTGCCTTTGTCGATCTAGTCCTCGTATTGTAGCTATGTTTCGTTCTCGTGCCGCTCTTGTTCTCGTAATATTCTGTTGCAGACGTTCGTCACGCTGTTCTTGAGATTCTTGTGTACGACTTTCTGCAGTCCTGAATCTTTGAGCTGCATTTCTTGTTTCGATTTGTTCTGGTAATTGCTGAGCTCTTTCAACACGCTTGCGTCGTGACCCTTTGCTGCTCGCGTTGTTGAGGTTAGATTTTTTCGGTGGCATTTGACTTAAAATAATAATAATCGTTTAAATATTAGAAAGAGGAACTGAAAAACATGTTATCATAGCACATTGAAATAATAAGTGCAAAATAATTTTAAATGGAGGTTAAATAATCTTAATATATATAAATCTCGTGTCACAATGTTCTTATGATATTCTCTTGAATACGTTCGTTACACTGTTCTTGAGATTCTTGTGCATGACCTTCTGCTGTCCTGATTCTTGGAGCTGATTTTTTACCATAGCAGCGCCATCTATTGATTACTTACTCAACCCAGTCGAAAGGTGTCGACATCTGTTAGAATCATTTGGAGTTAACAGATAATTGTGACTGTCAAATAATAACAGACAAATAATTGACGATGATACCATCAGATTCTCTGGGGTATCTTTCGCAGGGTCTCTTTCGTGATGAAAGCCACAGCAACGCGTGGCCGGGTCAGCTAGCTGATTGTTGTAATCTTTCTTCTTAATATATATAAATCTCGTGTCACAATGTTTGTCCTCAATGGACTCCTAAACCACTTAACCGATTATAATAAAATTCGCACACCATGTGCAGTTCGATCCAACTTGAAAGATAGGATAGTTTAAATCTCAAATTATAGTCGCAATTTTAATTTATTGCTAATTATTTGTCTGTTATTATTTGACAGTCACAATTATCTACAATTATTACAACAATTAATTAGCAATTATTCAGACAAATAATTAGAAATAAATTAAAATTGCGACTATAATTTGAGATTTAAACTATCCTATCTTTCAAGTTGGATCGAACTGCACATGGTGTGCGAATTTTATTATAATCGGTTAAGTGGTTTAGGAGTCCATTGAGGACAAACATTGTGACACGAGATTTATATATATTAAGATAAAACGAACATTTACATAATATGAAATTTCATTTATATAAAAATACGATATACATTTTAAAAGTAATACAAACGTTTTAAAAATAATTTGATCAGTACAAATTGATGCATGCTTTTTACCATACAACTTTCCCTTCAGTTGTAAAACCTTCATCTATTGCTATTCAGTACGGTCGTTTAGCAGCCAGACTAGACGCAATAGAAACCATCCTATAAGCTCGCGATATCTACAACCATCAAATTATCACTGCAGCGTGAAGCATTCTCAGCGAAGAGTTACTTGTCAACAATCGGCAAAGTTTCTCGGAAATTAAGGTTTAAGTTCACGAGACGAGAAGCGGCGTGATGCTTTTCACACCTGAAATTGAAACTGTTTTCAGTCACTGACATGCACTTCCCGCCACTGAGATAACTGATGCAAACGAGCAGGTCCGTGAGAACATCCTACCGCGTCTTCATGTAGCGAACCTCGAGTAGGCAGCACGCAGTAACGATGTAGGAAATTAGTTTTTTTTAAATACTTTTTTTTCATAAAAATGAATCATAAAATTAGAGAAAATTGATAGAATAAAAAAAATATTTTGTGAAAATATGAAAATATGGAATAGTACTAAATATGTAAAAATTTGTAACAAAAAATGTTGACATTATGTTAGGACGACGACGATTCGCCAAAATTAAAATTTTTAGATCGGTAAGTAGAAAGAGAAAAAATATGTAATTACATAAAAATTCTGTCTCTACTCATAAGGTTCCTCGAAAATTGAAAAGTATTTTGAGAAACTGAGCTCGCAGTTCTGCATTTTCAGATACACTCAAATGTTAGTTTATTAAATTTTTCAACGAAAAAGTACATGTATGACGATATTTTATATTTCTATAGTATTCTTAAAGTCATGTTTCGGTTCTATCATTCGGGATACGAAAAATTGAAAAAAAATGTGAAAACATCTTTAGGTGGGAAAAGGGTGGAGTGAAACCGAAAATATAGTCCAGAGCAAAGAAATAAGGAAACGAATTAGTTCGAGAAAATCTGTGCCATTCTGTAGCATCACTAGTTTATTTTATTTCACAAATTACACTACTGGTGTTATAATTGGGGCAGACGTTTTCGTATCCTCTTTAAGCGAAGTATAGAACTGAATTTATCTTGAAAAATTGTGTTTCCAAATAATCCCAATTTTTACCTGGTCATCCTTCGAACAAGTTCCGTAAACTGAGGTGACTTGGTGGCTAAAGGATGATCAGTAGTAGCGATAGCGGAGATGGAGCGAGAAGTGTAAAGCGAAAAAGGGTAGCGAGCAAGCGAGCCAATCAGTATTAGTGAATTTGGTAAGCGCTTTCGCAATGTTGTCTATTTGCGAACCACAGTTCCAGTTCCGCGTCGGATTTGGAATTCTAGGACCTCCTTACGAGGTCCGTAAAATTAGCACAGCAAAGTTTATAAGAAATTGAAATTAAACTCAAAATTTGTCGCTTTTTTGTTGCTAATTTGTTACGCAAAAAAATTGTCGCTCATTTGACCCTGCTATAAACTATTGGCAAACTTGACATCAAGTTAGCACCGCAAGTACCAGAAAACGAAGAAATTACAAAGATAAATAAAAAAATAATTTCATGGGAATTTGTTGCTTTTTTGTTACCCAGTAGTACACGAAAATAAATTTTGTTGCACTTCTGATACCACCTAATACCGGAAATGCGAAATTTGCCCTCGTTGCGGCGGGTGAAGGGAACGACTGTCCGTCGCATAGCATTCCGCACCACGGAACGACAACCTACACCGCAGTTTCACAACCGTGGGGGTCAGATAGAATCAGTCGCGCAGAGTAAATGAAGATTTTCGGCCTCACATAAAAAGATGAAGATTCACAATTGTTATAATTGTAGGAGAATCAGAAGATTTTGAAGTGATGGTAACAGTTTCATGAAATATAAAAAGGACGCGCATTAACATTTTACTTTCGTTTTTCTCCAATAAATCGTGCATATTATTACAATGGAGCCCTTTAATTACGTTTCTTTCATGCATTCAATTTTTGTGCGCGTCCAGCCGCTGCGAAGGATTGGAGCTTGCAGGTGGTAAGAAGGGATTATTACAGACATTGCTGTAATGGGGCGGGCGCCAACAAAGCGTCATTTCTCCGAACAGCCTATCCCTACGTCCAAAAATATTTTTGATGCCCGCAGTCTTACACGTGTACATACTGCCATTGTTTGAAAAAATCGCAGAATTATCATCGAATTTGGACGGCAGCAAAGACATTTTTTATTAACGTTAAAAAACTGTGTGTGACGTGCTACGAGGAGAAGGCCAATCTTGCAGGAGTTAATTTGAAGTTACATCTATGTCCAAAAGTAAAACAAAAAGCCATCTCAGCATTTGCTCAGGATGCTCATTTGGAAGGATCGGGGAAACTAGACGAAAACCTGATCGAGATGGGGGTCATTGACTTAGAAGCTGAAGTACAAAAATTGTTACAGGCACTTTAAAATAATTCAGTCCAAATGGTAAATATTACATTACATGTCACTGTTAAAATGAATATTACTTTCCTTTTGATTGCCCGTTATAGTCTCTAATTGTATAAAAAAAGTTGTGCAGTAGAAATTATTTTTTTGGGGGACTTAAACTTTTGTATCGTATTAAATCTATTAATGTCATCTGGCAGTGTCGTAAAATAATATACATGTATGTAAATTTTTTGTAGTAAGCTGTTGATACTGGCCCAAGGATTGCAAATGCACAAGGATTGTAAAAGCAAACATCATATAAATTTAATTTCAAGATTTTAATATTCAAAATTAAAATACCGCCCAAAATCCATCTGGTTTAGCAATGTCTAACATATTCAGGGAAGGGATAATTTGATTCGAAAATGACAGCGCGCTATTTTACCACTTTTTCAAATTTGTCCGAAAGAACAAAAGCACTTTTAAAACTAGCTTAGAGCTATTTTACTTAGGATAAGAGAATCACAAAGTATTCAACGAGACAAACGCCGTTTTGGAATCAAAAATAGAGTCGTTGGATAAAAGTGCTCGTGCGTAATATCTACTCATTCTTTCGGTAGTGGAATGATAACGGAAGATCTTAGAAGTAAAATATATGTGAAATTAGATGTGAGGCGATGGAATATTGCTGATGTTTACACAATTAGTTCAATTTTCGTTTTGAAATCAGCCTCAAACAATTTTATGACGGTATTCGAAGGAAGACGGAAATATGTGAACTATATAAATAGTTTTATACTATTATTACAGATGATGCGAGACCATTTGCTTTTGTTACAGCATCACTAGTTTGATATGTGGGGGAAAATATATTGAGATGCAAAGTGTAGAACGCATAAACCGACTGCCTGGCTTGCCTGTCTCGCAATTATGGCCTCCTCTGCCGGGGCAGGCCGCACGTCGCCGGGGCTGATCGTGCCGCCGCGCCGACTGAGGGCCCTCAACAGATGGATGACGCAACGGGTGAAAGGAGGAGGGGGCGAGGTGTTTTCCCAAATTTCACTTAACGACGCTCCCATTAATCCGATTTTCATGATTGACACGGCATTGGATTCAGGAAACATGTAGACATCGCGCTATTAGCCCACTTTTTTAATTTTTTTCTCGGAAGTTGGAGCACCATGTACAAATTTGAGTTTTTAGGAAAAGGGCTTCGTAGCGTAAATTCTATTTTAAAAAGGCGTCAAATGCAGTTTACAGGTCGAAAATCGGACCATTCGTTCAGACTTTATCGGTAAAGTAAAATCCCCTATGACAGTGCTGAGATCTATTGAATTTTCCTACAAGTATTTTTCGGTGTATTTAGCCTTAAGAAGAGATAGCTATGTAATGCTGCGGGGAAAAAATGGCGAATTTGGCAGAAAAGCTCTTATTTCTGGGCCCCAGTAACGAAAAAGTGGATAAATACAGTTGCTAAGTGTAGGGGAAGGGGATCGTCTAACACGTGGTGCAGCCAGAATCCATGGTTTGCGGGTCATTAATACCGAAAAGTCGAATGACAGCAAAACGTCTGTCTGTCCTTCTGTGAACAACACTAGCAGTTAAACCGTCCAACCAATTTTCGCCAAAATTGATATTTCCCCATTCATCTGGCTGATGTCGCGGCCCCTTGAATTTGAAACCGATACTTTAACTTTACATGAAGCCCCTGGGACATTTCCAAAATTAAAAAAAGCTCCATCGTTTTTTATTAAATTTTGTTGTTGGATAGTGTGAATCATTGAGAGAATGGTATAAGTCTCATTTTCGTTGAAAACCCTGATTTTTCGAAAATTGCAAAAACTCTGACTTTTTCGGCGTCTTTCAACAACTACAATTTTGAAGATTTTTTTCTTAATGAAATGTGTTCATCAAAACCGTTCTTCAAAAGAGGTTAAGTTCAATACATCAAAAATATGAGTATTTGTTAGCGTAATTTGAGATGAAACATCGGCGCTTTTAAAAACATTTTAAACAATTTTCTCAAAAACGGCTTCAAATTTTCCTTCATTTTTAAGCTCGCCTGTAACAATGACCTTTAAAGATAGAGGTGGTGGTCCTATTTCCGGCACACTTTGCATTTTCGAAAATTGCAATTGTTTGGAATTGTAAATTCGAATTTCGCGCGCTTTGTTTCAGGGGCTACAACTTCGGAAAATGGCAGCAGAGAGGTTTCAAATTTCTTGGAATTCATCCCACTGTCGTCGGTCATGATGATTGTAAGATGTAAGTAATATTTTAACATTATCGCTCCCGCGGTTGAGAGAAAGTTATGTATTGCTGCATAAAAAAACGGAGAATTTATGGCAGTAAAAATTTTATTACAGGGCCCTGGCAATGAAAAAGTGAATAAATCCGCATGTTAAATTTAGAAAAAAGTCCTCTAACACGTGGTTTAGTCAGAATTCATGTTTTGTGGGTTCTTCATACTGATAAAATGGATTGACTGCAAAACGCCCATCCCTTTCGGTCTGTGAACAACGCTAGCGGCTAAACCATTCAGCCGATTTTCTCCAAAATTGATATTCCCTAATCTATCTGGCTGATGTCGCGGCCCTTTGAATTTGAAACCGATATTTTAATTTTTGGAAGTACTTTACGTGAAAGCCCTGAGACATTTTCATTTTTTTAAAGAAATGGCTCTACTAATTTTGATTAACCTTTGATCGCGCGGGGAATGTAAATGCTGTCTGAAAATAAAACCTTTATATTTGAACTCAGCAGGGCGGAAAGCCAGGTATTCTCTAGTTATCTATTGAGACACAAAACAGAGTTTTGTCTTCTCTAAGACTCACTCACATGTGCGCAAATTCGCGCAAAAGTGGCCAGCGTCATCAGTATTTGCTCTAAGCACCGCCTAGCGATCGCGCCTATTCCAATTTTTTCACGAGTGTGATGAATATGTAAGAATATTTTTCATATATCTTTGTAATAAAAATGTCATAATTCTCTTAATTCTAATTATTGTGTAAATTGAATGAATTGGTTATTCATTACGTGAAATTTTATAAGAGTAGGTTACATGGAAGAGATTTCATTGTCGTTTAGTAATCTAGGTTTCTAATACTTACTATTCTCGTTTAATTATAACATATTTAGCTACCTACATTCTCTCCCCCTCTCTTTACGATTTTCATGTTACTTATTAGATTGTTACCTTCCTACTTCATTCGATTTTTATTTAGATTTTTATTGTGTCATATTGTATGTATTCCTCATCTGTGTTTTGTGAAGCCAAAGTAGAAGACTGATTTTACAGATTATCTCCTTCAGAAATTCCTTTTCTAAAGAATAATTAAATTTGTTTCCATAAATTTTTAATCTACTACAATACCCAGCTCATGTCATTTAATAAATTCCCCATTACTGACGATCAACAGAAGCTGCAATATTGAGGAAAGGGAAGGATGTTCGGCGACGGCAAAAATACCAACCCGCGATCGGGCACGTGACATTAAATCGCGCGAGCACCCGAAGGTTAAATCTTGTTGTTGGATAGTCTGAAGGACGATTAAGAAAATAGTGCTGGTCTCATTTTCTTTGAAAACGCAGATGTTTCGAAAATTGATAAAAATTGACATTTTTTTCTACGCCTTATTCCTTCAACTATAATTATAAGAAACATTTTTTTCTTAATGAAATGTGTTTACCAAAAACGTCTTCAAATAAGTTCATGTTGAATTTTTTGAAAATTGAGTATTTTTTGTGAAATTTGGTGATATACGTAAGTCGCTCGCTCCCAATCTTCTGCGCTTTGTGAACGTAAAATGCATAGTGATGTTCCGCAGTTGGAAGCCACGTAAGTTAGAATTTGTCTTATTTCATTTTATTATTTATTATATTTATATTATTTAACTTTAAATTGCGTTATTTAATTGTGTTAAATGTGAAAACGAATCGACGATTTCGCTTTACTTAATAAGATCTGGAAATGGAGAGAAATGCATGTAAAGACCGAGTAACTTTGATGAATATAAAATTATTTTTAATTTCTTTACAATCCATTTTCGTTTTTCTGCGGTATCAATAATGATAATGGGCAAAATTTGTATGCCATATCTGCGGCCATTGTTGTTTGTTCTAACGCCGCACCGATAACGGTGATAATGACGGCTGCCTCACTTCACGGTCATATATACTAAAAGATTGAGATTGATTTATTTAGTCAAAAACAGTAAAATTGTATGTGATGTATGGGGGAGAAGATCATCTGCGCACGTTTTCTTGAGTTCCAAAACCCCCTCCTATCATTTTAACTATAAATAGTTGAAGGATGAGTAAAAGTTAAAGATAAGTAAATAAAAATAAAATTTAGAAGGGCGGGAGATTAGTAACCTTTAAAAAAACTAGACATTTTCGTGCCCCAGTTACAGAAAACTTATTTGCAACGGTAAACGAATTGCAGGTTTGATTTTCTGCATTGTTAGCATAATAGTACGGACTCACCCTTACTACCACTACTCCTACTACTACAAGCAAAAGGAGAGTTCAACAACACGTGTGCATAGTGAAGCTACATTTACGTTCATAAGTAAAACAAGGGGTCATCTCAGGATTTGCTCAATGTATCAAGGAAACTAGACAAAAACCTGATCGAGATAAAGGTCTTTGACCCGGAAGATGACATTATTTGTTATAAGCATGTTAAGTCTTTTTTAAAAAATGTACAATACAAATGTAAACTAATTCATTATATATCACTGTTTTGTTAAAATAAACATTATTTTTCTTTTTCATGATCAGTATAGTCTCTAATTGTATTGAAACAGTTATGCAGCAGAAAATATTTTTCTTTTAACTTACTTTTGTATACGGACTTCAATTGCTTAATGTCATCTGGCAATGCGTTGTAAAGTAACGTACACGTATTGTATGTGGATTTCTGGTAGTGAGCTGTTGATACTGACAATTGGTAAACGTGATTTCTACGACGTGTGTTGAAATTATAAATATCAGTATTGCAATAAAATAAGTTCCCACTGTTAAGTAAGTCACTTTTGACAAATATTACAGATTCGTAAATAACTAGACAAGACAATGGTAAGATTCCAAGCTCAATGAAGAGAGGCTTGCAGGGAACACGCGGGTGGCATTTTCTCATTATTCGAATAATTTTCTTATGAAATTAAAGGTCTGGATACTACGTAATGAGCTTCGCCAGATTATTATGCCATATCTCAGGCGGGAATATACATTTGCAAAATACAAGCAACGAGCTGCATGAAGGCTGATAGAATTTGAGAGAATTCTGAATGCGTAAATGAATTTAATTTAACGTTTAATTCTGATATATGTACAATCCATTTTAGAGTTATTGGAATATTTACGTACATTTCTATTAGAGAAATTGTATTTACTGACATCTATAGGATTACCATGTAACTATTGGCCATGTATATAAGTGTACGCACGATGCGCATTCGATTATTACCTTACCTTGTGTGTGGACGCTAAAGTATCAGAAAAGGAAAAAAAAATGTTGAGAACACTGCCAGAATCGTATTGGTATACGTAATATCGGTAATTTAATTGATGTTCTGAAGACAAAACTGTAGAATTCGTGAAAAATAAGATCCAGATGATGAAATTGAGAGATGAAGATGAATATTCAATTACGAGATCCAATGCTTTCAACAGTGAAAACAAGACGAGCATGACGAAACAGGAGCAAAATTATTATCAGACTGGCAGAGGCAGAGGGTCCTGGAAACGTGGCGGACAATTCAGAGGAAACAATCGAGGTAATTTCAATCAACAAGGAGGTTATAATAATTGGCAACGTGATCGTAACAAGCAGCATGGAGGTTATAATAATTGGCAACGTCGTAACAAGCAACATGGGAGCTATAACAAGTGGCAACGTGGCCGAGGCGAGCAGCATGGAGGTTATGGTAACTGGCAACATGGGCAGCGTAGATCTAGAGGCGGTCAAGACGGCAGAGGCCAGAGAGTATATATCAGAGACGGCAGTCAATGTTAAACGGAAAGCCCTTATTTTCGTGGAGGGGAGAAATTCGAATCTCCCACCCCAACAGAAACAACGAATGAGAAAGAGGCAGCCATATTGTGTCCCCGCCAGCCAATAAGCTTCGAAAGTCAGTAAACCAATTGAAATGGAGGACGGACGTGAACCGGGCTATTTGAAATTACATTATTTAGTAAATTTTCAATATGGCGGACATGGTTATGTACTAAATAAAATGTATTTGACATAAAAATGAATGCCCAAGGTAATGTAGAAGTCAGTAATTCTTAAAGGATATGTAATTGTGAGGAAGTGAAGTAAATTGTAATGATAGGAAGTGAAATTAAAAAAGGTATTTTACATTAATATTTATTTGTAAAATTGGTACATATACAAAAAATAACAATGTGCATGAAAAAATCCTGTTATGTGAAACAAAGGAACAAATCATGGTCAATCATCATTTGTTATACTAAATATCACTGCTGCTAAACAAAACAAAAATAATAATAAATTTGTCACAAATACAACATACGCCCATGCATGACAAGCAGAGGCAGAGGCAGCTATCGGCAAAATGGACACAGTATGAATAGTTTTCCGACAGAAATTCAATTTATGGTGGCGTGTAAAGAGGCAGGTAACAAAATTGAATCACAAATTGATTGATTACTTGATAGTTGTTGTACAGATTGTGTAATTAATAACGACGAATATTTTTATGATTGTGAAATTAAAAAAAAGCTGTAGATGTTAAAATTGAAAATGGTAAATTTTTAAAAGCTGCTAAAGTCGGACATGTAATTAGCTATTTTTCAGTTTATGCTAAAAAATTCCAATTGAAATGCGTAATATATTTTATGCTGAGAAAATGGATAGAAATTTGATTAGTTATACAAGAATCACTGATAATCACAAAATTGTATCAGAAGGTAATAATTCCAAAATTTTTTAATCAAAATCACGAATTAATTGCGATTGCGTGTGGAAAGAAGGAAGATTGTATAAAATGACTAGTTCAATCAATGTTAAAGAAGCTAATGTAAATATCACGAGCGAGAATAAAGGCGGTATTAAATCAAAAGAAAAGTGGCATTGTGTATTATTGTTCACACTTTATTTAAATGGACCTCATGCAACAGCATGTTTTAATGGGGAAAGATATTTTTTTGTTTATTGATGTTTACAGTAAAATAGGTCGAGTTAATACCATTATTCAAAATATCAAGTTTAAGAGTGTTTTATAGAATACATAAATGAATTCGAAAATTTGTTCGTTAAAACAATTAAAAAATTGAGACGTGATAACGGAAAAGAACATTTGAAGAAAAGAATTATGATTTGATAAAAGAAAAACTCATTTTTTAAAATGCTTGTCCATGAACATGCATGTACATGAACGGTACGGCTGAAAGATATAACAGATCGATTATCAGACTTTGTAAGTCCATGTGTTATTTTATTTAACAAGGGTTGACTGAATTGAGAGACCTAGAAATTTTGTTACCTTAACATCAGGTAATTGCATATTGTTTATTTCCAACGGAGAATGCGATTGCTTATTTAAAATGGAAAAATGCATTGAAGCTGCGAAGAGATAAGTAGAAATACATTGAAATGCGTAGAAAAACTTTACTGGAATAATGGAACATAATGTACACACCTTTCTGATTCTTTGCCAATTGCTTGTGGAGTTACGCAGGGATCGATTTTAGGCCCTATTCTCTTCCGACTATACGTAAACGATATGCCCTCGACGATTAGTAACGGGAGATCAGTTCTCTTTACAGACGATACGAATATTCTTTGCAATAAAGAAACCGTAAATAGTACAATATCAGATAGTTCAAATTGGTTTCGAAACAACAAATTAATAGTAAATGAAAAGAAAACTGTTTCAAAGCAGTTCTCCATTTCAAATAAACAGCTCCACACTTCACTGAAAATGAACGGCGTGCCATTGACTGATGTTAAGGTAACAAAATTTTTAGGTCTTTCAATTCAGTCAAACCTTAAATGAAACGTCCATTTAAATGAATTGAACACTAAATTAAGTTTTTTATGCTATGCTTTCAGAATACTTTTAAATTCAGTCAGCCTCCACACTGGTCGTAGTGTATATTTCGCGAATGTTCATTCCCGCCTAAGATATGGCATAATATTCTGAGGAAATACATCTTATAGCTCCCAGACTTATAGATTACAAAAACGAATTTTACGAATAATAAGCAAATCTCGCCCACGTGATTCTTATAAGCCTCTCTTTATTCATCTAGGTATTTTATCATTACCTTATCTCTTCATATATGAATCAGTGGTTTTTGTCAAAAATGACTTAAGGGCGGGAATATATTGTCAGCAAACGCCGTTGTCTATAACTACAACACTCGACGTAGTAATCATATTCATCAGGTAACAGTATCAACAGCTCACTACAAAAAATTCACATATAAAAAATGTACATTATTTTACAACACCTTGGCAGATGACATTAAATGATTAAATTCGATACAAAAATTTAAATTTTCTGCTGCACAACTGTTTCTATACAATTAGAGACTATACTGAGCATCCAAAAGGAAAGTCATATTAATTTTTAAAATGACATTTAATGTATTATATATCATTTCGATTGTACAATTGTAAAGAATCTGTAACAAGTATTGTACTTCAGCTCCTGGGTCAATGACCCCCATCTCCATCAGGTTTTCGTCCAGTTTCCCTGATCCTCGAACAAATGCTGAGATGGCCCCTTGTTTTGCTTCTGGACATAAATGTAACTTCAAATTAACTTCTCCCCATAGCACGTCATGCACAGTTTTTAACTATTTTTGACGTAAATAAATAAATAAATAAATAAACTATTTCCTTCGTTAACTATTAATTTGTTATTACAAAACTAATTCGAAACTTCTGAAGTCGTACTATTTATTGTTTCTTTTTTGCAAAGAACATTCGTGTCATTGGCAAACAGAACCGTTCTTCCGTTTTTTATTAGATATTAGTCATATCTTTTTCGTATAACACAAAGAGAATATGATCTAACATTGAATCTTGCGGGACCCCATATTCAATTGGTAAAGAATCGAAAAGATAAGTAATGTAACGTTTTTCCGTGGTGAATTAAAACAGGTAATATTTTAAACAACATTTATTCGTAATCAATTGTACACTAAGAACTACTTGATCTATTTACACATATATTACACAGTTCTTGTATTCTTCACTTAATTATTTTTCTTACACACGACACCGTTTTCTGATCTCCGTCAATCTGATTATTTATTTACACTGATCTCTTCTTCTACAGTATCACACAGCCCGCTGCAGTGTTCACGGTCCACTGCGCTGACCACAATTCCCTGCGCACACCACAATTTTCTGCGCAGACCACAATTCCCTGCGCAGACCACAATTCCCTGCGCAGACCACAATTCCCTGCGCAGACCACACTTCACTGCGTACACCAAGGTCCACTGCACTGCTGTTTACCGCAATGCACACTTCAGCTTCCACTGCAGACTTCAAACTGTTGACTGCTTGTTTCCCCACTGCACCACTGTTTACCGCGATGCACACATCACAGCTCAGCTTCCACTGCAGACTTCAGACTGCTGTTCACCCACTGCACCACTGTTCACCGCAATGCACACTTTACAGCACAGCTTCCACTTCAGACACACTGACGGACTGACATCTTATTCACTGATTACATACACTAACTGATCCGCGGCTGCTCACTTCCGAATACTACTTACACTGGCTTACACTGCCATACTTACACACACCGACTTACACTAGCTTACACTGACAGACTACTGACTGCTACTACTTACTCACTCGCGGCCGCCGGCAGCGGCGCATTTATACTTGGTCCGGCAGGTGATGCAATATTCGTTACAGTAAATATTGTCCTTTCGCGCCAATTTGGTATTTCTACTCTTTGAGATCTATGGTTAAGGTACGAGGTTATCCAATCTCGATACCATGAATTCCATTAGAAGGTAATTTTGATAGCAATATGTTATGGTCAATAACGTCAAAGGCTTTCAAAAGATCTAAAAATATTACAATGTGTGCTTCATTTTGGTCCATTGAGTAAAGTAACAAACAAAACAAACAAAATAAAAAATGACTGTTTCCGTAGAATTTGATTTTCTAAAACTGTGATGCGAGTATTAAAACGCTTCGTTTTTCCTGAAAAAAGTTTCCAATCCCCATATATAAAAGCCTCTCTAATATTTTTGAGAAAACTGACAAAAGAGAAATTGGCCGGTAATTTTGAATTTCATTTTTGTTCCATTTTTTAAAATTTGCTTTATTTTTGCTGTTTTGAAAATATGTGGAAATATTCATGTGCATAAAGAAGCAATGGAAATATGAGTTAACGAGTGTATAAAGGCATGTACACAAGTTTTCAAAATTCAATCCGGAAATTCATCTACACCAGATTAATAATTAGTTTTTAGTTTACTGACTATTCTCAGGATTTGGTTAGAAGAAGTTTCGGAAATAAACATCGTGACGAAACTTTTTTGGGAAGGGAATGATATTGAATTTTGTGTTTTTAATCCCTTCGTGAGTTAAGCCGCAATTCTAGAAAAGTGTTGGTTGACGAGATTTGCCACATTTTTCGGATTACTTGCTTCCGTTTCATTATCCTTTAAAACAACATTCTCTACCAAGTACCGAGATGATGTGGTCGTATTTTTTACGATATTCCACATTGCTTTAGTTTCGTTATTAGCGTTCAAAATATCCTGATTATTTTTCATTATTCTCGGAAGAAGACATGGAAACCGGGTGATACGTTATGATGTTTAGAAATAAAGTAAAACGTACGATTGTTTTTGCACGATGTTCTAATTCCTTGTGTGATCCAAGTATTATTTTTCCGTGAAATATTTAATTTTCTCTTTTTGAGAGGAAAACATGCATTAAAGTGAAATTAAAGTTTTGAGAAAAAAATTTTAATCCTATCAATATCATATTACTAATGCTATCAGTATCGTATTACTTATTAACTTTTAATTATTTTACTTTCTCGCATACTGTTTACGAAAAATGCTGTAAGGTTAAAAAAATCATCCGGTTTGTTCGTGAATGCACTGCAAATCTTATACAATGAATTTAATGGCAGAAATATAATGTCATTTGAAGTTTTGAATAAAAAATTATTGCTTGAAACTATTCAATTTTCGCATCAAATGTTCTACGATTTCTGTACAAAAGATGTACTTACAGCACAAAACATCGTTTTAAGTTAAATTTGAGTGTAATTTAATTTATCTAAAAAATGGCATTTGCACACAAAATTTTAAACATTAGCGCACGCATGATTTTCGAAAAAATAATTGGTAACATTTCTTAAAAGGACCTGATTATAAAAAACAAAAAAGTACGTGTCACCTCTTTTCAACCCTAGACCTCATAAAAAAGTTTCAAGTCGCTAAAAATAGTGATGTTTTGTGAGTGTACGTGGAATGACTTATATATCGGAAATTGATATCCTCTTCTCTTTTCAATAAGATGATTTAATGAAATTGTACAATCAAAACAGATCTCCCCTGCCTAAGAGCATGTTGATCTTCTGAGAGCAGCGATTCGAGATTCCTTTCTGTGCACTCATGGCAGATATCTTGCCGGATTACAACTCCTGGAGCTCTTCGGTATGAGATACGTCACACCTGTGGCCAAATGATGCGGAATGCTTTGGGGTTCTTCAATAAAAGCATTTATACATTCTACGAACTTACTACGCAATGCTGATAAATTCGTCAGCCAAAAATTATCGCTATAAAATTATATAAAATATATAATTATATAAAATTAATAATTTTTATCGCTTTGAGGACTCTTTCAATTCTTTAGTTTGACAAGGACAGGCTTTTTTTCAATTTGGAAGCTCTCCATGGGTACAATCGTTTCTGCTGATTTACGAATTATTTCTAATCAGCTTGCTTCAGCATTAGATACAATATTAGCCGACAATATACCTCCCCAGTAGTCTTCGATTTCTTCTTTGGTTGGCGTCAAGATTGTCACTGTATTTTGTACGTTTAAAGATTTATAGATTGCTTTCTGGTCTCTTTTGAAGTTGTCATTAGACTCCTTTCTCTTCTGATTTAGTCTATAACGTCTAAACTGTTTTGCATACGCGCTCAATTTTTGTTTCACTGTCTTTATATATTCTTATGGTATGCTATTTGGTTTATCATATTTAGCGTGTTTGCTGTAATTTTTGCTAATGGCGTGTATTTTCTTCTCGTCTTTTATTTCGGTTGTTAATATAGGCTGTTATTATTCCGACGTCAGCTCTCAACTCACTTATTTTTTGTTCTAATTTCCTTAATCTTCTTTCCCATGGTGGTGTTCCCATCTCATGAACTAAATAAGAAACAGGGACTGAAGGAAACTCGTTTCTATTGTGAGTCTTGTCTTGTAGCTGAACTATCTATAAAAAGACGCAATTGCTCTGGTTCATGAGGACAATCACTAGCTTCAAAGAGACCATTAACATAACAACAAAAATAATTATTTTCGTACATTGGATAAAGCATGCAAAATCCTTATGACTTGCCCTATATAGTGTTGTTTTGCAAGATTTATTAAGCAAGTTATATTCCTTAAGATAGAAACCAAGGCGTTCAGGCTTTGATTTCGTTAGTTGCAACTCTGGTAAGGTCACCTAATATTTGTTGATTAAAGATCTATGGTTTCGTAGAAATTGTCACAGCAACTTAAATCACTGGTAGTTTTTGAATTTTCCATTTCTTCTTCCCTTACGGTCTGTTTTGGTGGCGATGGAATTGGTAGTTCTTCCCAACGTGGCTCTGGAGCAATGGATGACGCAATGCTAGGACAGAGAATTTTTCTTCCGTTCTTGGAAGTTTTGTAATGTGAAATGCCCACCATAAAAAAGTCATTTGTTGGTTGCCGCTGTATCCGAGGAATTGCAAATGGCATATAAGTTCTTTTTAACATAGCCTATCCTCCAATGTTGATCGTCAGCTGCCCCAAGACTCGTGGGGAGGCCATGAAACATCTTGTCGTTTGACACGTACACCGAAAAACCGTCCGCCTCCAAGAGCGCACATTTTCTACAGTATAAACGCTGCACGAAGAGTCTAGTCGAAGAGTTCGCATGGCACTGTTGCAGTGGAATGCACACCCTACATTACCATTTTGGGAGGAACAATCAGTGTATATGGAGGTATTGCCGAGATACATGGATTTCGTCTCCTGGAGTTCCGCCACATACTGGGGAGTTGAGGATTTGGGGAAGTGTGATACTCTCAGGTCTATTTTTGGCCGGAAATCTTCCAAGGGGGAACAAGATTTCGGGGGATTTCACAGGGAGGGGGAGTTTTATCTCGAGTTTCTGCAAGAGCGTGTAGAGATATACCCGGAGGATAGGGTAACGACGGTCTGATTTCGTGCGATGTCCTGTGACTTAGGAGAAGAACTGCTTGGCGCGAATATCTTGGCGCGCTTCAATGGAGATACACAGCGTCTCTTCAAGTTGTGAATGTGTTTTCACCATGTTAAACTCTTGTCGAATGTCATACCAAGGAAAGTGGCAGATTCGACGAAGGGAAGTTGATGACCCCCCCAAAAGATCAAGATGATTATGCAATGCATATGCATTCTTGCAATTTGTTGAGGAAGAGCTGTAACTGCCTCTCAATATCATGCATGCTTTTCGAGAAGCAGAATATGCCAAAGTCGTCAACGAAGAGCGATGTCTTCACAGGCTCTAGAATTATTGATGCGATACTATTGATAAAAATGACAGAGTGACACTCAGAATTCATCCCTGGGGAACAGCGTTTTCTAACAGGTGACTTGAGGATAACTTGTCCTCAAGGCGAACACAGAAAGATCTTGACGAAAGAAAATCTACTAGAAACGAAGGAAAACGTCTCCTAAGGCCCCAAGAATTCAAGGTGCGAAGAATGCCGTACCTCCAGGTGGTGCCATACGCTTTCTCTACGTCAAAAAAAATTGCTACCGGGTGTTGTAGCACGAAAGAAGTGGAGATCTGAGTGGCAAGGGAGACTAAGTGGTCTATGGTTGACCTGTGCTTCCTGAACCCACACTAAAAAGGTGTAAATAATCCTTTTCCCCAGGAGCCCGACCAGACGTTTGTTTACTATTTGTTCTAAAAGCTTGCACACACATCTTGGGAACGAGATTGGGCGGTAACTTGAAGGGATGGAACTGTCCTTTCCTTCTTTAGGGATTGGAATAACAATGTATTCACGCCAAACGCTTGGTAAGGAATGTTTATCCCAAATCAAGTTGAAAATGCGGAGGAGAAAAGAACGAGCATTTCCCGGTAGGTGTTTAAGTATTTGATTATGTATCAGGTCTGATGCTGGAGCAGAATCGAGGGCACAGGAAAATTCATCCATGTAATCTTCTTCAGCGCGACTCGAGAAATCTAGTCTGCAGTTCTCCATTCTTCTTTTGTTTTTCAGAAAGCTAGGAGAGTAGTGTACGGAGCTGGAGATAAGCCCGTTGTGAGAGGCCTATTCTTCAACTATATCTTCTGGTGAGTTGATAAGATTTCCAATTACCAGAAGCCATGAGACAGATGACGGAGAAAGTCTTCCAGCGATCTGTCGAACTTTTCTGCACACTACTTTAGGGGGCGTACGGCAAGAGAGTGATGAAATATAGGCTCCTCAGGAGGCAACCTTAGTTTCCCGTAGGGTCAATCTAGCTCTCGCTCGTGATCTTTTATAATTGATCAGATTATCCATGGTTGCGAACCTACTAATGTTTGCCAATACCCGTTTCCGATCCCGCACCGCGGCGGCAGTCGGCATTCCACCATGGCACGGGAGGATCTCGTGGGTGACCCGATGACTTCGGGATGGCAAATGAGACCGGCAATGGAGAACAGCATCAGTATATTGGGCAACCATAGCATCAATATCGTTTGGGGATAGGTTTCCGATATATCTGTATTTCTCTCTCGAAAGTTTCCCACTCAGCTCGGTGGTTTCCCACTCAGCGAGGGGGACGAGCAACGTTTGGGTCGGGAATGTCGAAATTGACCAGAATGGGGGAGTGGTTACTGCCATGTTGGTCGCCAAGGACAGTCCACTCAATGATGGTAGAGACAGATGATCTACAGGGAGCCAGATCGATGGACGAGAAAGTGTTTGAAGCAATAGAGAAATGTGTGCTTTCGCCAGTATTCAGAAGAATTAAGTTCTGGTTGTCAATAATATTTTCAAGTATATTGCCTCTCGAGCAGGTCCTAGTGCTACTCCATGCGATATTGTGGTCATTAAAGACCCCCACAATACAAAAAAGGGTCGCACAACTGAGATAACATATATTTTTTGTTAGTTTTGTCTTGCGACACGACTTGGCCAGGCGAGATATAGAAGTTGTAAATAGTTATTGATATAGTGCGGAAGTGCACACGAAAGCAAGATGTCTGAAGTGTGGTTCGTACGTGTGTTTCCTTGACAGCAGGGAGTCTGTGACTAATGTAACGACTCCGCCATGTGCCCGGAGGGCATCATATATGTCTTGCCTGTAGCAGCGAAATCACGAAGAGAGGGAATTCTCAGGAAGAAGATGTGTTTCCTGCAGGCAGATGACAACAGGTCCATGCAGAAACATGTCAGCTTTAATTCATCTATACGGGTGCGAAAGCCATTCAGGTTCCACGAGAGGGGATCCATAACGTTTAGAGGTTGTTGCTCATTTCTAAAGGGATTTTTTCTTCCCCTTTCTCCATTTATGCCTCTGTTGCCCGAAGGGGCGACTGTCCACCCCAGCTGAAGTATCCTCCGAGGCAGATACCTCCCGAGCACTGCTCGACGGGCTAAGAGATCGCTCAGAGCTTGGAGTTTGAAGGAACGATCTTTTTTAAGTTTGCCTGAGCCAGAAGACCGAGTGACATCGGCCGTCATGCGGTATTGAGAAGTGGATTCTAAGTCCGACTTCGCCTGTGCGGTTTTCTCCGACAACTTATATTTGGATGGAATTATTATCTTCCCGCCATGCAGAGGCGACGTCTCCTCAGAGAAATCTACTGGAGACACCTGGCAACAGAAATGAGCAACCGAGGGAGTACAAGAAGTCCGACAACTCGCTGTTGCTTTTGCCATCTTGGCCAGAGTACTAGATAATGAACGCCCGAGATCTACAGGGCTCTTCACGAAGTATCGGTGTTTCGCATCGGGAAAGGTTACCTTCTCTGTTATTTCTGTACTCTTGGATCTCTCTCTCCCTCAGATATGTAGGGCACCTGTTCGAGTTTGCCGCATGGTCTCCTTCGCAGTTAACACAGCTAAGTGGGGAGGCACAGGGATCCGTATCGTGCGTGGAGTTGCCGCCTTCTGAGCAAACAGGGCTTACGGTCACGCACCGCTGTAGGGTATGGCCGAACCTCTGACACTTGAAGTAACGCAGGGGGTTCGGCACATACTGCCGCACATGTAGATTATAAAAACCACACAGTCCTCTGTAGGAGAGAGGGGAGATTAAACGTCAGGATCAGAATGGAAGTAGGGATCTCTCTTCCATTCTCCTTCCTCTATCCTAAACACCTCCTTTACGCCCTGTCTCTGAAAGAAAGACAGAAGTTCCTCCTTACTTTCGGTCGCAGTCATTGTGATTCACCACTCCCTTTCATAGATTAAGGGTAGCGTGAGTGGTCACTTCTACTTGGAGGCCGACAATCTGCTTTGTTTTCGAGATTTTTTCGATTTGCTCATCGGTGCGTGCTTCGAAAACAATAGTACCATTTCTCTGACGCACCACCGCTTGGAGTTTACCGAAACTGTCCTCAATGACTCGCGCGGGACGATTCGCACTAGTACTTTTAAATATTTTTCCTTCTTCCGTGCACGCCATCAAAAGAAACGTGGCTTCCTTGGTTTATCTTCTTCCGTGAGGAAGAAACTATTCAAATCCACTGTTTTTCTATAAACATCGTCTCTTCCATCCGGAAGAGGGCAAGGGGATTGTTTTATGCTCCATAGAATTGAAGCGGATTCGTCTCCGTACTCCCCACCCACCACGGAGTCTAACAAGGGGACCCTCCACTAGGGTGCCAGGGTTGACACGAAGATATAGAGGGAAGATCTCACAGCGCTGCTTCGCCGTGGATCCCCCCGCTCATCCTGGAGTTCAGTTCAAGACCAAGTCCGAGCCAATTTATCGGGAGTGAGTTAACTCCCGGCTGCCCGTCTAGAAGAGTCCGAGGCCAAAGCAAATGTGTGGGAAACCTACACACAAGGAATGTTCCCCAAAGTACGTAAACAACGTATCTCTAGATGCAAGGCAGAAAGTAGCACAAACAAGTGGGAAACAAGCAGGTCCCTCAACTGCCAGGACACACCTTCCCTCTGACAAGGGACACTATGCACGTCAAACACATGGGTGGGCGTTCTGCATACGGGGGAGGGCAATAGAAGGGGTAGAAGAAAAGAGACAGGATGTTATAAAAGAACGAGAATGAACGATGTGGAAGATCAAGATGATTTGTGAAGGGAATACCTGAGAGCCCTTCCTGCATCCCCCGGTCAGGACGTGGACCGACCCACATCGACGGGTCGGCGTGGGCGGCACGGGTCGCTCCGTCCGTGGTTCGTCGACTAAATAATGCAAAATTTATTTGTTGGTTTCCTAAAATAGTAAATCGGGGACTAATTGTGTGAAAGAAGGGTGAAATTCTTGTCTGTGTTGTCCCACGTCCTTCCAAAGAAAAGTGTTGGAAATATACATTTATATTGTAAGGTTGAAGTTTGTGAACATGTCGACAGTGTCGCCATCTGCGTCTAGTATATTATTGGAAATGTACTCTATATTGAGAGATTGAGGTTTGTGAACGCGCCGACACTGTCGTCATCTGTTTTTGGTATGTAAACGAATGATCATATGCATTCGTCCTTTTGTCTTACTGTGCAGCAATGTAGTGTTTGTAAAAGACCGTCAAAGACGTTCAATAAGAGTTTATGTATATGTATTTTGTTATAAATAAAAGTGAAATGCAGTGTAGTTCTCAAGAGTTAATTTAACATGGTAGCAGAGCGTGGTTTCCGGATGCAGATGAATTGCTGAAGAGGTTATATTGGAATTCAGCCCAGTGTCCGTCGATTCGAGGAAGTTTGCGACATGGACGACCTGAACATTCCAGCTTTTGATGGAGAGGACTACGCAAACTGGAAAACGAGGTTAACTATCTATTTGAAATTAAAAAAATGCCATGAGGTGACCACGAGGTCGAAGCGAGAAGAAGACAAGGACGTAGAATGGGAAGAACAGAACCTGAAGGCGATGCATTGCATTTTTAGTGCAATTACTAACAAGCAGCTAGAGTTCGTGAATGATAAAGTAAGTGCTTTCGAGGTTATGAAGAAGTTTGACGAGCTATACTCCAAAGAGTCAACAGCGTTGCAGATTGTCTGCAGGAACAAACTAGATGGACTCAGATTAAAGAATTACAGCGACATAAATGAATTCTTCACTGTGTTTGAGAAATACATAAACGAACTGAAGTCAGCCGGGCCCAAGGTAAGCGAAGAAGAGAAACTAAATTACATGCTCAAAACGCTGCCCGAGTCACTAAGTTATATCGGAGATCTAGTGGATGTTTTGAAGAAGGAAGACCGGACTGCGGAGTACGTGAAGGCAAAAATAAGGATGAAGAGCATCAAGGAGAACCAGGACAGTGAGGGCGTAAAATCAAATGCATTCATCTCGGAGAAGAGACCTAGTGCGAGCGGCCAAAAAGTGTGCTACGGATGTGGTAAACCAGGACACTTCAAGAGGGAATGTCGACAAACTGAGAATCATCGAGGTTCCCGGGGACGTGGTGGAAGAGCACGAGGTAACTATGGAGGTTATGTCAACCAAAGTTATGAAAATGGACATCGCGGAGGCAGAGGAGGACCACGTGGGTCCAGAGGCGGTCGCTATGGTCACGACCGATCTTACCGACAGAACGAGCAAGGAGACCGACATTACCGACAGGACGACCATGGTGGTAGGAACCGTGGAGAACAACAGTTTTATCAGAATGTAAGTGGCGCAAGCAGTTTCGTGACAGAGGTCTTCGCCAAGGAAGTAAACAGTGTAACACAGGATTCAGGTCAGATTGAAATTAATTGGTTGTTAGATAGCGGTTGTACAGATCATATAATTAATAACGAGGAATACTTTTCTAAATGCGTAACGTTAAAAGAACCGATTAATGTAAAAATCGCGAACGGAAAGATTTTAACGGCAACTAAAGTTGGTAATGTAATTAGCGATTTTTTAGTGTTTGACAGATTAGAACGAGTTGAAATGAAAAATGTATTTTACATTAAAGATCTAGATAGGAATTTAATTAGTTTTTCAAGAGTCACAGAGAAACATGATATTATTGCAAAAGGCGTCAGCGCAAAAGTTTTTAGTAAAGATAGGGGTTTAATTGCAGTTGCATGGAAACAAGATAGGTTATATAAAGTGACAAGTGTGATCAACAAAGGGGAATTTAACGTAAACTTCTGCAATAAAGAAAATATGACAATAAAGGAAAAGTGGCATAGGATACTGGGGCACGTAAATTTCAATTATTTAGATAAAATTTGCAAACATCAATTAGTAGATGGAATCCCTCAAAACGTCGAGTCTGAACCTATGAAATGTAAAGTGTGCATAGAAAATAAAATGCATAATGTTCCTTTTAAAAACAACAGAAATAAGGCTAAAGAAATCCTAGAAATTGTTCACACAGATCTAAATGGGCCACATTCAACAGTAGGTATGCATGGTGAAAGATACTTTGTTTCTTTTATTGATGATTATAGTAAACTTGCACGCGTTTACACAATTAAAACTAAAGACCAATTATATGATTGTTTAGTTGGGTATGTAAATGAGGTTGAAAATCTTACTGGGAAAAGGATTAAGAAATTGCGGTGTGATAATGGAAAAGAATACATGAATAATAATATATATCAATACATCAAGGAAAAGGGGATTGTTTTAAATGCGTGCCCGCCATATGTGCATGAGTTGAATGGAACTGCTGAGAGGTTCAATAGGTCAATCATGGACATGTCAAGATGTTTATTAGCCGAAGCAAAAGTTAACAATAGGTTTTGGCCAGAAGTAGTTTGTGCTGCCGCGTATCTGAAAAATAGATGTCTTGCAAATACCGCAGAATTGAAAACTCCTTATGAAATATTTTTTGGAGAAAAGCCTAATGTCACACATTTAAAATTGTATGGAAGTAGAGTCTTTGTAAGGGTGCCAGAACAATTGAGAAAGTCAAAATGGGATAGAAAAGCAGATTTGGGAGTTCTGTTAGGTTACAGTGACGTTGGATATAGGGTACTCATAAATAATAAAATTGTTGTGGCCAGGCATGTAGAGGTTGTTGAAGAAAATATTAGATGTGTAGGTTTAAAGGATAATGGTTCCGTGAGTAAAAGATTAGATGAATCTGGGTGTGAAAATTGGGAAACTGGGTCTGAAGATAACAGCGAGGACGAAGAAAGGTTAGTCGAAATCGAATCTCCAAAAGCAGCGCTAAAGGAAAAAACAACAAGGTCGGGTAGAGTGGTTAAAACTCCACAACGCTATAGGGATGATAATACAAGTAACTTTATTTATATTAACGTATGTAGTGCAGATAGCCCGGTTAGTTTTGAGGAGGCGATTAATAGCAATGAATCGAAAAGCTGGAGTCAAGCTATGGATAGGGAAATTGAATGTTTGAAGAAAAATGACACATGGGAGTTAGTTAGTAAGCCAGAGGGCAAAGATCTTATAGATGTTAAATGGGTTTTTACTAAAAAGTTTGATAATAGGTACAAAGCAAGATTAGTTGTTAGGGGATTTCAACAAAAGGAATGTGTTGATGATATATATGCACCAGTAGCTAAAATGCAAACTTTGAAGATTTTACTGTCATACTGTTGTCATTTTGGTTTAATTATTGAACAAATGGATGTAGAAACAGCCTTTTTAAATGGCGAAATCATGTCAGAAGTTTATGTTAAACAACCTGAAGGCTACGAAGACGGCACAAATCGAGTGTGCAAATTGATGAAAGCACTGTACGGTTTACGAGAAAGTCCGAGAGCTTGGTATGAGTGTTTAGATACTTTCTTGAAAAGTTTAGGATTCCAAAGAAGTGAATATGATTATTGCCTTTATGTTTTGCGAAAAAGTAATGTCCTGATTTACTTGATAATTTTTGTTGACGACTTGCTCATTTGTTGTGTAAAGAAAAGTCGAATTAAAGAAATCAAAAATTTGTTGTCAAATAGATTTAGTATGAAAGATTTAGGTGAGGTTAAAAGTTATTTAGGAATTGATACAAATTACGAATACAAGAAAAACAAAATGAGCTTGAGTCAGGAAAATTATATTAATTCATTAGCCGAAAAATACAAGATTAAAGACTCAAAATTATATGCTACACCGATGGAAGTTAACTTGAAATTAGAACCAACTCAGGAATTGCGTAATGATATAAAGTATAGAAATTTGATTGGTGCGTTGTTATATATTAGTTCAGGAACAAGGCCAGATATCAGTTATTCTGTTAATTATTTGAGCAGGTTTCAGAATTGTTATGACGGCACACACTATAAGTATTGTCTGAGAATCTTAAAATATCTGTATTTGACAAGAAACCTGAAATTGAATTATTGTAGAAACGAAAATGCAAAAGTTCTTGATTGTTATGTAGATTCAGATTGGGCAGGTGACAATATAGATCGTAAATCTACGACAGGTTATGTGATCCGTATGTTTGACAATGTTGTATTTTGGAAGTCTCGCAAACAATCAAGTGTAACAAAAGCTTCGACGTATGCAGAGTATGTTGCGCTCTCAGATGCTGTGAGTGAAGTGAAATTTCTAAAAGATGTAATGAAAATTTTTGATTTGAATTTTGATGAACCGATTGTAATGTACGAAGACAACTCAGGAGCATTGAGTATCGCTAAATATGGTAACTTTACAAAAAACTCAAAACATATTGAAGTCCATTATCATTTTGTCAACGAGTTGTATATGAATGGTTTAATTGATATAGTCAAAGTAAATACTGATGATAACATGGCAGATATTTTCACGAAAGCTTTGTGTAAAGACAAGTTTGTGTATTTTAGGAATATGATGAATATTAACTGAATTTAAGATAGTATGTATATAAATGTAAGGAGGCGTGTTGGAAATATACATTTATATTGTAAGGTTGAAGTTTGTGAACATGTCGACAGTGTCGCCATCTGCGTCTAGTATATTATTGGAAATGTACTCTATATTGAGAGATTGAGGTTTGTGAACGCGCCGACACTGTCGTCATCTGTTTTTGGTATGTAAACGAATGATCATATGCATTCGTCCTTTTGTCTTACTGTGCAGCAATGTAGTGTTTGTAAAAGACCGTCAAAGACGTTCAATAAGAGTTTATGTATATGTATTTTGTTATAAATAAAAGTGAAATGCAGTGTAGTTCTCAAGAGTTAATTTAACAAAAAGAAATGCAAATGCATTTTGGAAAACAAACAATAACATTTAATAAGTAGTTGTAGTATACACGGGTGTCTATCACTCACACGACCTCATGTTAGAACCAATGTCACATTCATCGTATCATCTTCATGCGAAGAACGAATATGTATTCTTGGGACCCCCAAAAACACCAAGATAATGTTTTATAAAATGTACAATGATTCCAAATATCATTAACAACTATATAATCCTGACAACACAGGATATAACGTTACAGATGCTTCTATAGTTTTTGCATGACATGTAATCCAGCTTGATCCAGTATTATTTACATCTCTTGGCAAATTCCTTCTTTCACTATTCAAGAAAATAACAATAGAAACCTTCAATAACTCGCCATGTAATTCATCATGAAGGCACATGAAATCATTTTTTATTCCTGAAATTATATTGGTTTTAATCTATTTCTGCTTATAAATACATTGACTAACATGAAAATGGAAAAAAATGTGCTCATGACATTCTTTTGTTTCACTGCATATTTCATACAGAGAATTGAATTTACAATTCATTCACATGACATGAAATCAACCTCCAGTCAACACTGGTTATGTTGCAACATTTCAAATATTAATCTCCTAAAGCACCTTCCTTCTCATTTATCCAACAGAAGGTGAATCTGAATAACTTTATAATGAAGTAGAACCGAAAAACAAGACATGTGAAAAATTACGAAGTCATGACTTATGATCAGGAAACCAAATTCACTTGAAACCAGAAAATTACCTGTTTCACATAAATTAATTCTAAGATTCAACACAGCGTTTCACGATGCCCCTTCCAAAATAATTAAACACATTAATTACAAAATACCTTAATAACAATTACACGCGCGAGTTTTCTTTATATTCCGCAGCGGGGGATGCGGGGAGAGAAGAGCTCTAGTTACGTCACGGCTTAAAAGGGCGTACCAACTGTGGGCATAAACTTAACGCCCCAAAACGTGCAACGAAAAATACTTGTACGATTGTTTTGAAGGTAGATGCGGTTGTTGGCAGCATTGAGAAATTTGCCGTTCCGAGTTCAACCTTACTATTTCAACGGTCCGTGCTATTCAGCGCTGGGGAGGACTAGGGAACTCGTGTATCAAGAAAACTTGCGCGAGTAATACAATCTACAACCACCATGAATTATGGGAAACAGCTTCACAAACGCAAATCACACATATTTAGTGCGGTCTGATATGAACATTGAATCTCCGAACTATGGTATTAATTCAAACCCGTATAATGTTTCATTAATAATCCCTGGCTCTTCACTTACCCACAACTTACGTATACATTGAAATAATAAAGTTCTGTTTCTTTAATTCTTCTCCCTTTGCATAAATCCCCCAATTCAAAAACAATTTTCACAAATAAAAAATAAAAGTCACTACAAAACGTCATTCATAACCTAGCCCTCATATTTCCTATCGATGCCTAAAATCCACAAAATGCTTAGCGAAGTCTCGTCTTTTCAACAATTCAGTTGCGTCCCACTTAAATGATTCGGGCAACGCGATAACAAAATAAATTATCCTTCGGGTACTTATCGTGAAAGCGTGGAGTGATAACCTTCATCGTAACGACAGCCCGGATGGCGGCGTCATCCGCTCAGTCACAGAAGTCTTCTCCAAAGACCGACATGTGGCGGGCTACCGCCAGCGGCGGTGTCAAAGCCCGAAAACTGTTTCGAAGGGAAGTCAATGACTCCGTCCGCTGGCCCGATAACGATCCGCCTTCGCGGCTAGCTGCACTGACCGCCCATAGCTTCGGGCTCGCCCTCCAATCATTTGCAAGATCCGCTCGTCTCCATCCACAGTCCAACCTTCAGAGGCAATTTTCTTGGTTGTGCCGTTAACACCGGGGTTCCATTTTTAAAGTTTTACAGACCCAGCAAACCATGTTTCGTGCGCTCTCTCGTTACCATTTCCAAACACTTCGCCATCTTGCGTACTTCTAACCGTCTTCCGCTACAGCCTCCTACCGCCCCTTCCTGACACGAAATTATCAGAGCTCCGTGGTCATAGTGAATAAAGGCCCAATCACAATGCAAACAAGCATATGCATGGCGATAACATAAAAGTTAGAACTATGTCCACAAGCGGACTCATTCACAATACGTTGGCATAAGCACAAGACGTAAGAATTTAACTTAAGAGCTTGCACTGTACATAACTATTTGCAAAAAGCTGTGGTTTGGTTGTAATCGTTCTGTTTGCGTGCTGCGTGGTGGGTTATTTCTCGTTTTTTTGTTTACCATCTGATAATAGTTTAATTTTGTATTCATAGTAGCGTTTAGTTTTTATTTTTATTATAATATTGTATAAGTCATAGTTCAGTTTTATATTATTTTAAAAAAATGGATACATTTGACGAAGTTTTATGCAGCATTGTGCAAAAACATGATATTTTATATGATAAAAGAAAGTACATACGAGTTATATACATTTTTGAAACATAAAATAATGAAATAATCAGTGGTATAAAATGTATAGTTTTTATTCGATAATGTTGTAACTCAAATATTTAAAAATACCAATTGCATAAAGCTCAAATCAGACCTTCTTGCAAAATTCTACAATAAAGTACTCTTCTGTGAAACAAAGCCATTTTTCCATAAAAATAATTTTGAAAATTTAACCCTAAATAAAAAGTTATTTGGTTTGAACAATTACATACATAAAAATATATGTATACAGTTGTTTATATAAAATCATTATTAAAATAAAATTATGAAAAAAATAATTTTAAAATTCATTCCTGTTAAATTCTTGCCACTGAGTGGTGGTATGTTTTGCATCATTCCTTAAAATTTTGAAGGGGTTGAGAATGCAATTGCAAGAAATCTCCCTTAAAAAAATTGCAGTGATGAAAGTATTTAGTATGGGGTTATGAATGACTATTAATAACATGCAATAAGTATTAAGTGATTTGATCATGAGATGGTATGTTGGAAATATTTTGAACTAACATTTTTTTGTCTCGCCTTGCCAGACCAGATTTAAATCTCTCCGGGAGAGGTATTCCCGAGAGAAGAAGTGTCTTGAAACTGTGCGAAGAGTGGTGCAGAATGTAGAAAGAATGTGGTCTGGCCCTTCATGTTGTATACTCGTATGGCATTCCTGGATGACCATATACGACCCAGGAAGACTTACAGCAATATTCCATCGGAGGATCCGAGCATTGTAACTCCAAGAACCTCGATCGTCGGTATGTCACCAGTGGATCTGTCTGGTATCGAGGTGGTCATGTCCCCAGCTAGTTTTGACGGTGTCTTCCGAAGCACCGTCAGTGACATTTTGAGGAGCATGAAGTGGAAGAGTAAGCAGAGCGTCCTCCAGTTCAGGGCATGAAAAGGAGGTGCCGAAGAACCAGTGAGGGTGTGGTTGTCAGTAAGCAGTTACGTTTAATGGCAAATGCCACAAATAAATTTACAGAAATATTAGTGAAAAAACAATAGTATGGAGAGATCGTAGTCGTCTAACCGGGACGAGCCGCGTCACTGACAACGTTTCGGCCAGCGTATTGTGGCCTTCTTCAGAGCGTTCCAGCAGTTCGTTTTATTTTGCTTCTGTAGATTGGTTTCTGTTTACAGTGCACCCAACCTCCTCATGTAGTACTCCTGATTTTCAATACAACCTTCTGGTGAAACAAAGAATTTACTTAATGCCTCACGCACTTAAAGTGTGTTCTCACGTGACTTCAAGTGTAGCATTTCGAGCCCCAAGTCTTAACTGCGGAAGCAAAGTTTGGAGTTCACCACCTCCTTCAGGTATGTTCCTCCTCCAATCACCGTTCTGAATAAGTACTTTACATTCTCTGTCACTATATGATACTGGGCAATAAGATTTTTGCACAGCATGCTTTTCTGACGGTTTTAAATAATTTTGCAAGCACACCGTTGCCTTCTCTGTGTCAACATTCTCCGACTTGGCATTTATCACACGATGAAATATTCTGCACCGAGACACCATAATGCCAAATTCATCTTCAATTATTCTTCTTGCTCGTGCAAGGCGATAATTGAAAACTCTATGTTCATTATTACTCAAACTGGCTCTTTAAAATGGTCTCATTAAGTTTTTCTTCAACAGAAAATCATTATCTCCAAGCAGGTAATGTGGCACCACTACTTCAGAATCTGGAAATGGGGTAAGAAGTGGCAAAGGGAGCATACCACTGTCAAGTCTCTGTCCGATTTCAGACCATTTAAATATTCCCCCATCACATTCTGCTCCAAAATCACCATTGTTCACATGTGTGAACAAATAGTTTGCATCGCACACTGCCATTAGTACTATACTAAAATCCTTTTTATAATTAAAAAATTGTGAACCCGAGTTGTGAGGACACTGAATGATGTTTACCATCTACGGCACCAACGTAATTGGGCATGTCCCACAAATCTCTGAATTCATGTGCCGTTCTTTGATAGTCCTCTTGTGTAGGAACTTTAACATACTGTTCATAAAGAGCTTCCCAAAAAGCACGGGTTGTTTCATTAATTAAGACACAACACATACTCTTACCAATTCTATAGTTCCAAGTCAAAGAAGGTGTGGAATCACCTGTGGCCAAAAAGCTCAGTCTAACGGCCAGTCACAAGGACGTTGGCAGCGGTGTCCGAATACTGTTTTTTAAAGAAAGGAAATTTAATATAACATCAAACTGTTCCGGTGACATTCTTGAGTATAAAAACATTGATGTGGATCCTCGCATTTCACACAGGAGGTTATATAAATCCCCCTGCTGGAGTCTCCTCTGGTTCAAGGGGTGAATCCACCATCGCCTCTTCTGCCGCTTCTTTCTTTGGGGAACTGCATCAAGCAACACTGGCTTGCAATAGTACAAATTGTGCCGCGATATCACTATTTACGTTCATGGTAGGGTCGTAATTAGACTTCGTCAATTTCGCATGTTAGGTTGCCGTATATACAAAGAATGGTCCAAAAGAGAAAGCTAAAATTCGTCGTATACCTGATTGAGAAGTCCAAAACGTATTCTAGGGTACCTTAAATGAAGAAGAGAGTCCAAAAATCATGGTCGGTAAAATAGCAATATAGTATAATACAACAAGACACGGAGAGAGTAAAATACAAGTGAGTCTCTCGCATTAGTTTAAATCGAACGCTTGGGTCATGAACATAGTTGATTCTCGCATTGAACCAATAGTAAACTAGAATGTCTCACAGCCATAGAAACTCTTATTTTGCTTACATTATGTTAAGCATTGTGAATACTTCAGTCTTACTTATGTCTTTGTGTTATGCTTATGTCTACGTTTGTATTGTGAATGGGCCTTAACATTTTCTCTAGGCGCGCGGTTTTCAAACACGCAATCCAGTGCGAAAGTCGCCCACGGCAGCTCAAATATGGACGGGGCGCTATAATATATATTAGGTTGGGTCGAAAACTGAGTAATTTCACCCACTGGCTGATTAAATTAAATTTTTTGATGAAAAAATATTTTCTGTAAACAACGATTTTAATCTTCATCCTAGAGGGCACGCCAATCGCTCAAACATGGCATTTTTGGTATTTTTTTGACATTTGGTCTTCTAGAATGTAACCGATGCATCAGAAATGCCTGTATTTTTTGTTTTTTCCACATTAATATTGAACAACCCTTGGACTAATATATACTTTTTGAATGACCTATGCATTGTTAAAAATGGCTTAAAGTACCATTTTTTCAATATTTATGATATTTTACCCATACATTGTTCTAATCGTTCCTTATTCATGACAATGTATTCTTAAAAGTTTTTAGGGTGGCTGAATACAAATCAGATGTCAGATTTTAAAATGGCCGATCTAAAATGGGGAACCAGCATTTGAAAAGTACATTGTTTTTCACATCTGTAAAGCTAGCACCCTCACTTTCAAAGAACTGAAATATTGTCCGCCATAATTTTGGGCTCCCAACACCCTGAAATTAAGATATCAAATTGGGGCTGGTAAAACTAGCACCTCCACTTACTCAAAATTCAAATTTTTTGCACGGTCGATACAATTGAACTATGGGCTCTGGTGGGCCACCTTTCAAAATTTCGAAAATCACTCTTACATAAGAAAACAAAACATCAAAACCACCCCAATTTTTCAAAACTCAAAAAATTCTTCCGCCGTAATTTTGGGCACTTAAGTGACACCAAAACATTATTTTTGGTGCCTCACAAGCCTCCGAAATAAGGTTTCATAAATGGGGGCGATAAAGTCAGCATCCCTACTTACTCAAAATTCAAAATGATTTGTACGGTTGAACCAATTGAAATCTGTGCGTCCACGTTTGGTCTGTGGAATTGAAAGCAGAACCGCTGCTTCTGGGCGGTTGCGATAAAACATGCTGCAAATTTGTACTTACTTTGTCTAGGTGTTAATCTTCAACATTAAAAACGAATGGCTCGGAAGATGAGTTGTTTTCTTGCTTTTCCCACCATCATTATTCGTGTTCACATCTCTATCAACACTGTTTTTCCAATCGATGTGTGTAATCGATTTCTGTTTTTCGACTCTTCTTGAACGCGTTCATCGGTGTGGTGAGATACGTGTTAAGGAAGTCGTTGCAAGATAATTCAAATCGTGGAAGCGCTATAATTAATGAAAATAATTTTGAATAATCGATAGTTTTCTCCATTTCCACTTCCAATCTTTCGTGTGGAGTAGTTAGATGGGGAGGTGATAAAAAGGAAACCCTGATGTGCGGTGTGAGTTTACTAATTAATGAACTCGCAGTCTATGCTAAAAACTTATAGCTTTCGATTGAGTACTGTACTTTGTTTTCGAATTTTGTTGTAAAACATTTATTTCATCTATGCTTATTCCGTTGCACACGCCTTCCCCTTTCTTCTCCTCATAATATTATTTTTGTTTTTTAATCACCCTTCCCCTTTTGACTCTCCCTATTAATTTAGAATTAAGTTACATCACACTCCGAGCGCCGCTACCCTTTCACCGAGACTCGCGTCTTTTGAAACAACCCTCTCCCACGCTCGCTACCCCGGCCCTTCGTCTACTTTCGTTTGTTTTTTACCTTTGTGTTCGTGATATGCAATGTCTTGTGCCCTGCACGCTCGACCCAGGGAATTGAAGCCAGCGTTCCCGGTCCGCAAAACTGATATCCCCCAGGAATGTGTAACTCAAAGGGACGATTGACAAATCGCCCGTTAAAACCCTTCCCTCATCGATATTAATGTTGTCGCAAATGTGCCATATTGGGACTGCGAAGATAGAAAAGGAAATATTTTATATACATATGGATTTATTTCGATAAACCGGTCGAATCCAACGCTATTTTTTTTTCTTATTTATTGGGCGTGTCTGATCAATGATTCAAAACAAAAATGACAACACATGACTTTAAAATCTCGAAAATATGGAAAGTCGTTTCCCACATACTAATTGTAAATACATTCTATGTTGTCTTGGCGGGAGAAATCGTTTCCTATATTATTTTATTAGTATACATCCGTTTGCGGCTTTCACATTACACCAATTTTTATAAATGATTTTTCTAAAAAAAGGGAATAACACGGAGACGTAATGAATTGCACTGTGACACTCAAAATACGAAGGATTTGTTGAAAAAAGTGCATCTAAATATTCACTTCAAATCCCACTCGCAGCACTCGGCCCCTTTGTCGAAGTCTATATAGTTAAATAATTTCTGAACGAAGCGTTTTAGGACCTTCAAACTTATAATTTTGAGGTCAAAGGCCAAACGTTTCCCATACTGTGATATATCGATAATATATTAATAGACATTCTATTACATTTTTTTCTCGTCCGGCGCTTATCGACACTGCACAATACCAATTCATTCTATTACTTCTGCTACTACTAGTAGTAGAAATAGTAATAGTGATGCCGCTGCGGAACACATTGCCACGCGGTTTCTATGTGCGACCACAAAGCATCCACAGAGGCTGCAGGAGGACCAGAACTAAGCAGATGCCCACCTATCATATTCAAGAGATGTTTGATTATCGACGTGTCAGGCAAATGTTCAGGCCAGGGAAGCAGTTGTATTCGTCGTTCTTCGCAGAAAGCCTGCACATTCCTCGCCACATTCGGTCAGGCATTCTCCTGCTGAATTACAGCCTGTGGCACTGCTTGCAGGAGGGGCAGTACCTCAGGTTCTACAACCCCCCAATATACTTACAGTTCACATTGCCCTCAATACGAGGTGGGACATTGTAGCCAATGGCGCCCCAAACCATCACACTTGGCGTTTGACCGTTACGGCGCAGAACAATGTATGCTGGCAGATAGCGGCCATCACGTACGCGACCATCACTGTACCACAAATCAACGAGCTTGAATTATGCATAGAGAGGAAATGTGTACAGATGCAGCGCTCCTGTTTGAAGCTTTTTTCACAACTGGCCACCATGTTTTCTGGGGTCAAAAAAGTCATTTGATGGTTGTACGTATTCTTGTTAAAAAGTACGTTTTCGGTGTATATTGGCGCAGGGTTTATGGATTTCCGACATCAAAATGACGTCCTCTTATTCGGGGTACAATCGCACCAATAGAAACAGCAAAACTATCGAAATATATTTATTGTAAGTATTTTCTAATTCGCTTTATTGAATTTGGACCCAAAACTGGTGTTCGTAACCATGTTTTGTATCTTTTTAGGATTCCTCTGAACGACAAAGACTTGACCAAGAAATGGATAGTCTTGATACGAAGAGAATGATTGCGGAGAGTTATGTATGGTGTGATGATTCTCAGCTACCTTATTTACTTTCTAGCCGCTTGAGGCTTTTCCATCAAACCTTCACAATCCGGCTTCATCACAACTGTAAAAACATTACTGAAAAGCTAAGAGGAAAACCCATTAGATATGTGTTCACCAAATTATTATACTTGAAAGGCCACTGAAGTAGTGTGAAATATATTCTCCCCTCAAATGTACATGATGAATTTTTAAATTAGATTCATTCCTACTCAAATTGATACAATAAATATTGAAGAAAAGGCTATAATATACATTAGTTTTTGCTTAACTAATGCACACTTTAAATAAATAAATAATAAGATTGGTGATTTTAATGGTGATATTAATTTTAGTTTAGTGCACATTTTATCAACATTCTCTAGGCGTTGCTTAATTGTTGTGTAGGATATTAGAATGTATAAAACATTTTTGATAAGTTTATTAAATATATATTTTTATATCGACGAATATGATTGGTCTCAAATTATTGTAAGCATATTTCCATAGAGATATCAATTTAATGTAATTTTAAAAAAAATAATGATAATCAGAACTGTACGATAGACAAAGCTTGCATCCAAAAACAACCGTGACGGCCTGACTTCAGGCAGCTCGATACACAGACGCTGGACACGCGGTAACGAAGGTGTTATGATTGTCTCTTACTCAAGCTGTGTATTCAAAAGTTCGTTAAATAAACGCCATTTCGTATCGTTTGTCGTTATTTTTACATGGTGGCAGCGTTAAAAATGTGAATTTACCAGTAGAAGCAACTAGAACGCGAAAATGACACAAGAGGGGACAGCTAACCCGCAAATGGTATCAGTGGCGGCGACGTCTTCATACATCATCGCAGCACCGGATCAGTTCGCTTTCAAGGCTCCTGAAGAATGGCCGAAATGGAACAGATTCTAGAGGTTTCGAATGGCTTCAAAATTGAAGGCGGTCTCAGAAGGTAAACAGGTAAATACGTTGATCTATCTGATGGGAGAAAAGGCTGACCAGGTTATGTTAATGGCGAACGTTATGACTGACGTCTGATGAATGATGAAGAGAAGCAGTTCGAAACTAATACAGAAATTTGACAACCACTTCACACCAAAGATTAACGTAATTTATGAAAGGGCCCACTTTCATACTCGTGTCCAAAATCCAAGGGAATCGGCTAATGATTTCATTTCGGCGTTACATAACCTCGCCCGAAATTGCAACTATGGTAATTTGAAGGATGAGTTTATTCGCGACAGAATTGTGGTCGTTGTCACAGACAAAACAACTGAGGAGCGAATGCAATTAGACGACACTCTAACCCTCGATAAAGCCGTAAAGATGATAACACAATCTGAGGAGGTTAGAAAGCAAGTCGAAAGTCTTCAACAACCTACTGTAAATCGAATCGTAACACATAAAAGAAACAGCACTAATACTAAATTCACAGGTAGTGAGAATAAATATGTTGATAAGCAAAACAAAAATCTGATACGTGACTTAACCTCAATTCCAGGAAGACGAAAAACTGCCAATGATGTGGCCGTTAAAAGCACAAGCGCAAATCATGACCGGCCAAAAAAGCTATTTGTTACAAATGTTAAAACAAAGGCCATTTCTCTAATAACTGCACATCCAAGAAAAATGTGTGCACGATGACCGAAGATAAACTAGAGCTAGTCGTGCTACACATTGATTCTATTGACGAGAGCGAGAATCCTAACGACGAATGGATGGCGACGACACAGGTTAAGGGGAAGAATATCCGGTTCAAAATCGACGCAGGTAGTAACGTCACAGCCCTCTCATTAAAGTATGCCGTAGACAGAACATGGAATAAACCTGCAGGGAAGGTAACAGGTCCGGATAAAACAGAGTTGAAAGTGCAAGGAATTGCGCAGGCCACGTTAACCTACAAGGACAGGGCTCTACATGGAGATATCCACTACCTCCATAATCTTTATCACCCGCTATTGGGGAAATACGAAGCAGTTAAACTAAGGTTGGTGAAGAGGATCGACGCGGTCATCAACGATCGCACTATTTCACTGGATGATGTAAAGTCGAAATTTCCCGAGTTATTTGATGATATCGAGAAAATCCCTGGGAAGTGCAAATTGACGATGAAACTCGATGCAAAACTGGTCGCGGCGACTTCTCCTAGACGGATCGCCATTGCCCTCATCGATCAGGTCGAGAAAGTTCTACAGAAGATGCTGAAGGACGAAATAATTTCACCGGTCCACGAGCCTACTGAATGGTGTTCTCCAATGGTAGTCATCTTCAAGAAGGATAGCAGACCGAGGATTAGCGTTGACCTTAGGGAGATGAACAAAGCCATACAAAGAGAGCATCTTCCTATCACAGATGTCCGCTACACAAAACATTCGACGCAGTGGTATGAGTGCCACCAGTCAACGCAGACTTGACCACACCCTTTGCAGTACTCTAAAGTCGAGCTAACACTGTGCACGACGGTCGTTCTGTCGGTTACGGCCATGCAGAGTAGATGGCGGTCATCTCTCGCTGTGGTCCCATTTTTGGTCCTGTACCCGCTCGTCGGTGCACGACCCTCCTATCCTCTAGTTCCACACACGCATCATCGTCGTTGCAGCGCGCCCCGTTCGAGCCGCACTTTCACAGCATGGTAAAGCCGCTTCCCGAAGGCCAACCAGCGCGCTCTGTTCGAACTCACTCAGAAGCTGATGGTGCGCTCTTTGGCGTCACCGATGCATTCTGACATCTGCTTGCATGTTCTTTGACGGCTCCACGTCGACTAGCTCTGGCGTAACACTAACTTGACACAAAAGAGGGCGCTGCTAAGAGCACACAACCTCTGCAAATTTAATAACTTCTTATGGATACACAATTTTACACATCCACTGATTTTTGTGTGATTCCGACCAATCCTTCTGGGTGTTGAAATGTTCACAAACAACAGCGTATTTCTCTGCAAAGAGCAACATAGTTTCCTGTAGTGATATCGAGTACATTATGAAGCCACTTGGCCATGATTTCAATGCAACGGAAAGGGGATTGTTCATATATTCCAGCACAATAAGTCCGAAAGCAGTACTTTGCAGTGGAAACAAATTTCCTTCTGTTAAATTGTTCATGCATTTAACCTGAAGGAAACATATAACTTTACACTACTGCTCACACTATAAAATATGAAAAATGCAAATGGAATATATGCAGATCTCAATATAATTGCAATTCTGCTAAGCATGGAGCTCGGGTTCACAAAGCGCGGATGCTGCCTATGTGAGTGGAATGGCCACGACAGGAAAAACCACAATTGTGGGGGAAAAATGGCCTACTCGGATGGAACTACTGCATGGACAGAGAAATATCATCACCACTTCTCTTGACCCCCAAAATGTATTTCTGCTTCCATTGCACATTAAAAAGCTTTGTGAAACCGATGGCCATAACATGAAACCCATGGACAAAACATCACGTTGTTCCTGTATTTGCGAGAGACTTTCCCAAGGATCAGTGACGCAAAAATAATGGAAGGAACATTTGTAGGACTGCAAATTAGAAAATTTGTGATGTTGAAAAGATGCTGTTTTTCACAAATGTCTGTACAAACATTTTAGACCACCAACTATCGCGATATTCTACATGAACAATTGAGATCATACCACCGTATGGGTTATTACATATCACTATCGTCAGTTCCTGAATGATCATTTGCACTTCCTTCCAGATAACCTCCGTGCCGTTAGCGACGAACGGTTCCACCAGGACTTTCTGAAATGAAAAAGATTTACCAAGGCAATTGGTGAGACCCAATGTCCGATTTCTGCCTGACATTAAGAAGACGTGTTCCTAAGGCAAAGTATTGCAACAAATCAGAAAGGTAATATTTTTAGGGGTTTCTTCATTGTTTTAAACTCCTATGTCGCAGTTTTTAATATGTTATTAGAGCGTGCCGTTTTGCCAGATACAAATATTACATAAGGAGACATCCATTCACAAAAACGAACATCACATGAAAACTGAGGCCGATACATTCTGAAGTTAGATCTGGACTGAGAAGCAAATTATCTTCCAGGAAAGTTTGCTTTCTTCTTATTACATAAAAAAATTAACCAGTCATTGATTTGAAATATATTTAGGATATTTTTCAATTAATTGATTTGCCTCAATTACTACTTGATCTGACATCATCAATTCTCGGCAATCTAAGATCCTGGTTAAAAAATAGAAGGGTCAATATTCCACAAAAAAAACAACATTCAGAAATTGTTCGTGTAAAATGTGCTATGCCAATGGGCAACTCTAATGCCGACAATGCAAGCGCATTGAATCTATCCATTAATTTTTCGCTTGTTTCAAACATGAAAACGATCTTTCAGAGATGCAATTACGAGTACTTATCGGTGGGTAAACAATCAACCAGTATAAAAGTCAACATTGGAATACACCATATACAACTCATTTCCACGAAGAAACTATCAATTACATTCGAAACAAATTTTCAAAATTTTTCTCAGCGCCATTTGCTTGGAAGTGAAATATTTCATTTCACAATGTGCCTTCTCAAAGATCAAGGAGTCTTTTTCGGAATGTAATACTAGTATTCGGTTGTAACAGATTCATTTCTTGAAGATGAGACTGAAGAAATTCTGTTTGCTTCTTTGAAAAATTTAGATTGTATTGAAGATCGTTCAATTCTGCCGGTGACAATGGCTGTGGTTGTAGCCGTGCTGCAGATGACGTGAAATCAAAATCTTGATCCTCGTGATTGGATTGTCACTGGGGGAGAATCAGAATGCGGAACTCGGCGAATTGCAATTTCAAATTTGGATAAGAAACTTTTGATTTAGAGTTTCCTGTAACTTTGATTAAACTAAAGTAGCAATCTGTAATATGGTCCCTCCACAACTGTGGTAAGGCAAATGGCATAGATTGGTGGGCTCCATGCAACCAACGTCTTCAAACATTTCTGCGGTGACCAACACCCACATCTACTTTAATTCAAAATACAATTCGTATCCTTTTTGCCCAGGCAATAATATTTCTAAAATAATAAAGTCATAAGTGCCGCGGTAACTAAGTAGCCGAGCGCAGATATAATTGCGTTTCCAGAAGAAAGTTTAGGCGATAGCTAAAAATGGTTTTCAAAATTATCAGGGCACTTAACTACGTAACAATCACACATTTTTGTTCCGCGCAGATTTCATTGTCGCGCTGTGTAATTTATAGCCACTTGTTATCAATTCAAAACAATTTTTAATAAACAAAACTTCCAGAAATAGCAATTCTGTATAGATTGCCCGTCCTCATATAACAGGTAAAGAAGCATGTGTCGGAACTCATAAAAAAAAAAAAAAAAAAAAAAAAAATGAATTAAATAGCATGTGGTTAGAGGGAAAATGAATAAAAATATTCATAATCTGTATTATGGCGTGCCCAAGGAAGAAGGTAATATCAAATATCAGGAAAATATTAATTAGTATTTTTATATATTTATATTCAATATCAGAGGGTACATCAAAAATGGCTGCCCAAAGCGGAATATTTCTGAAAGTTCATTTTTAAATTGATGCACAATTATCAACCAGTAAAATTCAGAAATTGCCAGCAATCTTATTAATTTAATTAGCAACAATTTAGTTCTAATTTAAAAATTACACCATGAAAGTGTGTTACTCATGCAGAAACTATTTCTACATCTGGAACAGGGCGATTTTTTTGCGAATACTTGCGATACCAATATTTAGGCAAAACAAAATCTAAATCTAAAAAGGAATTGGTGGAGGCGGGCCTTTGATTTACCAATCATGATATACAGGGGCCACTGCCCCAAGGGAGGACAGAAGCTTAATTTTGAATTTATTACTAGATATGAAAAAGGGTAACATAATAATGAATAGATTTGATTGATTGGTAAATGACAATGTGGAGATAAAAAAGTTAGAACGATCTTAACAGTTAATTTGAACTATGTGAAGAGGAATTAATCCATGAAATACAAGGTATTACAGAAGCCATAAGAAAACCACGGGAAAATTCAGTATCTAAAAGCAATTCGGATGTAAATTTGAATTAAGTAATATTTCATTATAAGGCAAATGAATAATAAAAATATTTATACATCAGTATTATGCAAGTTTCCGTAGCAGGAAAGTAATATAAAATATTTGTAAGAATATTAATTAGTATTATTTATATTAAATGTCAGTGGGTATTTCACTATATATAAGAAAGCAAACATATTTTGGAAATTATGTGAACTTGCAAAACAGGCCAATCTCAAAAATAGTTTAATTTGGCATGTTGGTATTAATGAGAACAAGAACAGTTAATAGAAAAGCTAAACCACCAAGAATAGATGGTATGGCTCACACATTCAGTATCATGCATGAAATACTGTTGCTTCATAACGGAGGTTTGCACTAAAAATATCACAAAATAGTCACTGTAAAGACAGAATTATAAAAGAACATCGAAAAGGTGGTTTTGTAATTTCAAATTGTCTAGTGAAGAAAGTAATATTGTTAATTCAGGATAGAGTTAATAATCAGACCACTGATCATGTATTATGCAATGGTAAATTATAACATGAGAAATAGTAGCACAGTTAAGATTCGGCTTAATATTCATTTGTCAAACTATTGTGGATATTTTAAAACAATCAACATCTAGTACAAAATTTACGTTTTCAAGTTGCAGCTCGTGCTACCAACATTTCCATTGCAAGCACACACCAGCAAGGTGTCACTGCAGAGACTTTCCTGAGTTAATTTGTAAATTTTAGAGCAAGAAATTTGAGATTACCTTCATTATAGGGATGGGTACTTGTCTGTAAAAATAAAAGAAATTATAATAAAAGCAGACGAGTCAAATCAATGGCATCTACATTTACCTACACTTAAGTGTAGTGGTCAAGTACGTGTACACGTGACGTTAGCTGAACACTAAGTATGTAGGAAAGGAACCCTTTCTCGAACTTTGTTCAGATGGGCTGTATAAATGAGGTTATCATTTTACATGCCGATTCATACTCCCAATCTCACAACGTGCAACTTATGACATTTTCACCAAAAACTTTGTTTTTTTTTGAAAAATTCTGAAAGAAAGAAATTTTATGAAATAAACTAATACTGTATTATTCATCTTTAAGATATGAAAAAACTCCTATCTTGAAAAAAATAATGCATGAATATGACATAGGGTGCATAGCTTCTGCATCTCAGGCTCAAGGCGAAAGTTGCTACTATTGCTAGAAACTAGCAGAAAAACACTTTGGGCAGAAACATTCATTTTTGTAATTTCACGGTAATAAAACTATAGAAAAAGCTGGAAATTGTTGGAGAAATATTTACTAGCATGACCTGCAACTAAAACATAAAACTGTAAAAAATGTGGGTGAGGCCACTTTTGCACTGATAGCCTCAAACATTAAGTCAAAAACAACAAAAGAGAAGAGACCAACTGCTCTAGGTGGACAAGGTCTATCAAACGGTCAAGAAACCATTGAAATGTCGAGAGGGGAAAAAGTGAGAGGAATTCATTCACAACATTCAAAGCAAGAAAAATCAGTGAAGTCAGAAACTGAAAAATAATTGTAATGTGTTGGTTTGAAATAATACTATACAAGCAAAAATTTGCAAAACTTCTAGGCAAATTTTTTTACCTGGAAATAATTTTGTCACGCCAACTTTTCAGTGTTTATTGTGGCTCAGCCATTCGGAATAACCACGTAGTTTATAAGACAATTATACTTGAAATTGTCCAAAGAGCATATTTTTGAATTTTCAGCATTTCCTCCCAGGACACCTGTATACATATGAAAGAAACTTTTCACTTCTCCCAAGAGACAATTTAATTTACAGTATTCAAATACAGCGCAAGCTCTTCCATCATTAAACCACAACTGATGTTAAGAAGTGATATTGGTTGAAGGCAAAATTCATCTATCCAGTTTTCCCAGTTTTCTTTAGCATAATCTTCTAAATACAAGACACAAAGTTTTGAATATCAGCATTCTGTTATGTCAAATGCTGAATTCTGTGTTACATTTCCAAAATAGTAGATACTGGTTGGGATTTAAGGAAAAATAGAAATAAAATTCATGAAATTAAGTCACTTTATTCACAGTATTTTATTTAGAACTTTTTGAAACTCTTTTTGGCTCCAGTCCCCTTTGATACTTTAAGAACATTAAAACGAACAGTTTTGCTGAGAGGTCTGCATTCACCAACAGTCACGACATCTCCAATTTCAACATCTCTGAAATTTTAAAAATTGTCATTATTATTCATTTAAGTAATAATCACCTTTTTACAAGAAAATTGGTCAATCATACCTAAAGCATGGTGAAAGATGCACAGACATGTTTCTATGCCTCTTTTCGAATCTGTTGTATTTGCGGATGTAATGCAGATAATCACGACGAATAACTATAGTTCTCTGCATTTTCATTTTCTGAACAACACCAGTCAAAATGCGACCACGAATAGAAACATTACCAGTGAAAGGGCATTTCTTATCAATGTATGTACCTTCAATTGCCTGAAAAAATAAAACATTCACAAAATTAAAAATTGTTTAATTATGCCAAACAAATTTGTCCTCTAGAAGACAATCATACTTAAGAGAAAAGAATAGAAATTATTCAATTAATTGAGAACTTGTGCATATTTAAGTCCAACTCTGTGCAAAATAAAACGTGTATCATTTATCACAAGTAGTGCTGACATAGTGATTTCATTATCATTATACAAGTTATTCTATTAAAGCAATCTGAACCAATAACTTGGTAACAACTTTCAGAACAAAGGTACGAGGATAAGAACCCCATTTCAAATAATGAACAATTTTGGTTTAATCAACTTCCCTTATAATAAAACAATTTTTGTATATCTTCTATTCTCAACATCAGATTTACCAGAGTACACTTGTATAAAATATATGTACTGTGTTAATTGTTGCAGGAAATGTGTGAATGTGGTAGACGACTTGCTATTCTGCGGTCTCCAACAAACATCTTTACTAGCTCCATAGAAATCTTTCTTTGGACTTAAACAAGATTGTAACTATTGGATCCCCATAAATCTATCCCTCTGGGATTTATTACATACAAATTGTCACTAACAATGTTCAGTTTCTAAAGAGTTTTCAGATGAAAATTTGAATTCTTAAAAAGTTATGTCCTCCCAATGATTTGATAAATCAAAATACTATTTTGTTTAAAAAGATGCCAGGCCCTGATAGCTCAAATCATCGGTTGTATACACAGAGTAATTTCTTGAAATATAACAAATTGCATGAAATTATGATAGTGTAAAACCTAAAACTGAAATAGCCTAAATTTCCTTCTGGATATAAGTCCTGAATAGTGGTAACTGCAACCAATAAACATTGAATATGAAGAGACTTAGTTTTTGTGACAATCATGAAAACTCCCATGACACGAATTTATGCTTGGAATAAGCTGAGAAGAAAAAAGAGCATTGAGGAAAACAAGCTTTCTTTTCCTGTATTCTTCTACTTTCCCATATACATACGTATATAAGGAGTAATATACTTAGTACAAGGAAAGTGATTTAATGCTGCGAGGAAAAAAAAAAAGTGGATTTTCAGCAGAAAAAAAATTCATTGACAGGCTCTGATAAATCCAGTAAGTAGATAAATCCAGTTGCGAAATTAACGGAGAAAATCATCTAACATGACGTGTAGCCAGAATCCAAGTTTTTCAAGACCTTGATACTGAAACACCAATTGACAACAAAACGTCCGTGTGTGAACACCACTTCAGCTTAAACAATTGGTAGATTTTTTTCCAAACTGAAGAACCCCTGTCCATCTGGCGCAAGTTGAAGCTTTGAGATTTGGAAAAATTTTCTTCAAAATTTGGGGGTACTGTAAATGAAGTTTCAAAAGTTTTTCTTTTAATTTCTTGCCATGATAAAGGTGGCATAGGTCCGATTTCCACGGATAATTAAATTTTCAAAAATTACAAAAGTTTGGATTTTTTCGGAGTATTCCTACAACTACAAACTTGAAGATAAAGAGATTTTTCCTTTGAAACGAGATTTGTTGTTCATAATTAGTTCTGTCATGAAGGTCGTGAACATTTTTTTGAAACTTGAAGTAGTTTTCATGCAATATCGTGTGAAATATTTGCGACTTTAGAAAATTACAATAACAGCTATCAAAAACAACACCAAATTTTTTTCTTTCAATTTTTGGTAGGGATAGCGTACTTGAATATGACAAACACTATAGTGCTCTATCGTCTTGTTTTTCAGAAATTAAAAATAATTAAGAATGCGGAAATTATAGTAACTTTTTCGATGTGTCTCACGTCGCAAATATTTACATAATCGACAATATGACAAACACTATAGTGCTCTATCGTCTTGTTTTTCAGAAATTAAAAAAATTAAGAATGCGGAAATTATAGTAACTTTTTCAATGTGTCTCACGTCACAAATATTTACATAATCGACCATTTGTTCACATTATTATAATTATGAGTACATGTGCTTTAAATAATGTCGAAGTTTCTAAAAAAAAAAAAAAAACAAAACAAAAACTTGACCCCTTCTGTGAAAACTAGCTCCAAATTATGCATGTTCAGAAACACTCAAATGCCTTTTCTCGAAAAACGCTCCAAACTGTTTGTTTTAACTTTTTGAATGGATAGTGATATTTGCACTCTTTAATATAACAAAGTTAACTTTGGGGTATTTCTTTCTTTTTTTAAATCTTACTACACAAGTTTTTGTTTTTTTCTTTTCTTAAATCAATCACGCTGTTAATATGTACATTTCTAGCTGTTTTTAAACACTACTATATTCATGAGTTAAAGTGCTTGAAATGACTTTATGTTAATTTTTTCGAAAATTCAGAAATTCTGTAAAAATAATGAATAAACAAAAAAGTTCAAATTTAGAATTTACTGTAGTGTTTAAACATCATTTTCATAAAAAAGGCTACATTTTTTTTTATAAAGAAAATTGCCATTTAAGACTTAATATTACTGCTCTTTAATATTCTTAAAATAATACTGCTGTTCTACTATTAGGAAACCGGAAAATTGAAAACTTAAAAAAATAAAAAATACTTAGAGTGGTGATAGATGGCAGTTTGTACAAATAAGTATAATATATATATATATATATATATATATATATATATATATATATATATATATATATATATTTGTGCATTATATAAATTAACACTAGGCCAGACCCGATATATGGTGACCACTAGACAAGATTTTAAAGAGAATCCCTGTTCGGTAAATGGGTCAACAAATTTAATAATTAACAACCGTTTACGCAGTGTTCTAGCCAAAATGTTTTAATTTCCATTTAATGGAATATTTTTTATCTAACACTTCCCCCCCGCCAACAAGATTTTGGGAAAAGTTCAGTAACTTGAAAAACATTTCAAAAGTATGACAAGATCTGACATTTTTACCACATTTAACAAGAGGGATTTTCAAAGAATTGAAGCGCAAAAGGGAAATATCAACAAAATGTAGGAGAGGAAACGCCCCTAGCAGATAATTTGATTTAACTTGCAAAACAGCATCTAAACATTCATTTTGCTTCATTTTTTTCAGGAGGCAAATGAAAATAGTAGGCAACAGCATCAGATATTCATTTATTTGACAATTGCGACAGTATTGGAAAAAATTACCTAAAACCTATTTATGAAACCACCATTTAGGGTGAAAACGTTGGAGTCTACCCTGTTTGCTTTTTAATGCCCAACAATAGACTACTTCAAGGCCAGTTCTAAACATTGAGTTCACCGACAGAAGTTCCACAAGTCGTATAACTATATTTCAATGACTTAATGTAAACTTGTGTGCAGCAAGTAATTGCTGCAAACTACAGCAAAAACTGACAAGCTGTAATTGATTAGGCAACATATATGACTTCAGCATTAGCACAATTGAAAACAATGTTGAAACTACACCAAACCAACACGAAACATGTTGCACATGTGAAGTACAGGGTACGTGAGACAAAAGTAGAATACCTCACTGCAAATAAGTTGTTGCTGAACTGAAGATCTTAGAACAAGTCACAAGTTTGCCATTACCCATTTTCCCCCACCCTAACCAGAAAATAATGGTTTTCATATACTTTTTCTCTGAATATTTCATCATGATTACAGAGTTTACAGAAATAATTTGCACACAATAAATGGATTTCAGTGTCCATTCCTTGGACAGGTGGTATGTCAGTTTAGTGTTTAATTTTTAAAATGTTTTTGCAGTTGTTGAAATAATTTCTTTAATGAAGTTAATACTAAAGTATTAACAAATTAAATTAAAAAGTTATGTGAAAATTGTTACAATGAATAGAAATACGACTTCATTAACAATATTTTGATCGTGTCTGTTAGATTATGAAGAAAATATTTAAATCTGATTTAGAGTATAACGTATTCTGGAATGCAATTAAATTGGCATTCAATTCGGTGTCCACAATAGCCGGTGCAAAGGTTATTACAAGAAATTTTCTCACATACACATTCTTCTACCAAATAGTCACTCTTCAGCGTAGTCAGCATAGCCAACAAATTCACAGTTTTATTTAAAAAATTTTGAGTTAAACAACTTGTTATTGCTTTAAAATTATTTTCATTTATTGTGAATGGAGGAGGGGGAATTAACACAAGCCCTTTTGTAATTATTTCGGGGGATTCAAGCTCATTATGGGGAAGAGGGGATTTTCAAAACACTCCCAATCTGGGTTATGTCATTTATGGAACCCCTAGAGTTTCCTTTCCAAAACATCAACATTGTTAAGCACCATAGTGGAATTGTTTTGTTATAATTATCAATTTGAAAAGAATGTTAAGCGTCTAATATTTGATTAATTTAGTTGATCTATCATAATTAGACATCGGATGCTTAGATACCAAAAATAAGTCTAAAAGGTCCTATGCATCTGAAAGGTAAAGAATAAGGAGAAAAAAGGCAGTCATACGTTACATATACAATAAAATGAAAAATTGTTCGTAATTTTTGTCTATATTACTTTACAACTCTTACATTTTATTCTTAATAGTTTGCATCGCAATATATACTATTACCAGTAACTTTCCAAAGATCGATTTAAAATTTGCAACAACAAAATCAGTTTTAATGCATGAAAGCAGAGGATTTCTTAACATCTACTGATGTGTATATATTTTAGAAGTTCAACATTAGCAACACTGAAACCATCTGGAAATTTACATTTCCACTTAAAATTTAAATGCCCTCAGTGTATTGTCTATCAACCATGTTCTCAGGCTGGTATTTATAAAACAAGGAAATGAAGTTGTTAGTATACTTATAGGAATTCGCTCATATTTTAAAATACAAAGATGTGAATTGAAGGTATGGTCTTGCTGGGCCTTGGTAGATTTTTTTTGTATCTTAGCATTGTATTTAAAAATATGTTTAAGGCAAAAAATTCCAATAATTCTAAAAAAGTTTTTACGAAGAAAAAAAAAAAAAAAAAAAAAAAAAAAAAAAAAAAAAAAAAAAAAAAAAAAAAAGAGAGAGAGAGAGAGAAAAAGAAAAAAAGGAAAAAAAAGAAAAAAAAAGACATGCTAAAAAAGCAAAAATTAGCATTATAAAACTTTGTTGTATGTCATCATGCGTGCACATATATTATGAGCCTATAAATAAATACACTAAAATAAAATAGACATTTCCCTAAACATCCAATGTCTAATCATATATAATAACACAAATTTAGTTAACGCATAATAGGTGATGAGTGATAGAGAAGATCTTTAATAGTAGGAAGACACATACAGATTGCTAGTGTCTTACGTTTTAAATGTGGATTAACAACTTTCCTGCAAATAATACATTTGCAACTTATCTTTTTGTTAGCATTCAAATATCTTTTTGCAACAGCAATAACCACTACAAAACGCATAGTGGCTATATTTTTAAGTACTAGAAAGGTATTGATTTTTATTGTGAATAAAAAATATACCAAATATAATTCTGCAGAACATGTAGAATCAACTTCTTACAAAGAATTAATTGTAGGTTTACCATCGAGCTACGTAATTATTTGTGTTATAATTGACCAATTTTACACAGATGGTTTTCAACCAACAGTTTCATTCCAAATTCATATTATAACATTCTTTGACAAATGTTTGTTGAACAGATAAAGTTGAAATGAACACATTTGAAAACACTGGATGTAATGAAGAAAGAAGAGGAAAAAAGGGCAGGGGAAACTGAACCTGAAAGTGCTATGTTTGTAAAGTTACTCAACACCATTGTTTACTTGTTGCACTGAATTCAATTTTTTTATGTTACCGTCATTCATTTTTAAACCGTTCTTTCCGCAAGCATTGCCCTCTCTTAACACAGACGTTTCCGCCACTGGATATTAATTTAAATTTAACAGAACACTTACAAGAATCAAATATAATAGTCATCTAAAAGTTTGTATCAATGTGCACACAAACACTACAATGACAAAATTCAGGAGAACATTTAAAATGATCTGTCAGAGCAAACCCACGACAAACTTCCTGCTAGGGCCCTTTAGAGACACCAGAAAAATCCGAAGACTGTACGAAGCAATGTCGCCAAACACTTATTCTGGATTTAAGATGGAATAGCTAAACCATGGATTGGCTGCCATTATTAAAATCGTGTTGCACAAGTAAGAACTTGTTCTGACCTTTCAGTATACATACATTCCCGGAATATGAGTCATATACTGAATGTTCTACCAAGATTTTTTTAGTATAGCTGAAACATTTCAATATGTTCTGATAATGTATTTACTGAAAAAATAAGTTGAATGCCTTGCACTTGACTGACACCATATGATCACATGCCCATATGCCCATTGAAATACACATGCATCCCTCACGACACCAATCATGCAAGCTCGAAGTTACACATACCCCAATAACACAATCATCACAATTCTTATCCACAACATTGACAATGACATTCAATTCAACTATCCTTACTTCAAATAACAATCAAACCCTAATAATCTCCTGCCATGCAGATGGAAGATACATCAAATATCTGTTTTGGTCAGCGTTAAAACAGGATGAACATTTTTATTTCATTTTATGGAATACAGGAGATTTGAAGATCAAATCAATTTATTAAATTTTAAAATATCGCATACATGTCCCTGATCATAAAGAATTTGAAATTAGTACTTGGTAGAATTTAAATTTAAAAAGTATAAATAATTATTATTTTAATGTAAAGGTACAATTTAATCAATGTACACAAGATATTGTGTATTAGTGTTATTGTACTTGGGATTTATTTAACCATGTGTTTGAAGTAAATCAGTTGTTGATGGTTTCATCCAATTGGGAGCTTGAACATTACCAAAGTGACCTAAAGCACCCGATTGGAAGAAACCAACAGCTGATATCTGCCACACAAGTGACTAATAAAATTTTTTTCCTTATTGTCTTGTTTTGAAAGTGCCCAAATATGTGCATGTCAACGGAAACCAAGTAGCAGAAACAGGATTTTTTTGGTCATTTATTGACTGAAGATTACCATGTATGAAAATGAAAAATTTTTTCTCTTAATTTTGATTCAAAAATAAATGCATGGTTACTTTAGGCTAATTATAAAAGTAATTTATACAAGCAGTTTTCAATTTGGACTAGATCACAACCCTTGGATAAATGAAAATATCTGAATTCCACTCCAGGTTGAAACTTTACCTAACAGAAAGATCGAAATAGAGATATATGCGGCAGCCAGAATACTTATAGAATAAAAAGGTAAATAAGTAGAGATGTGAAGTAGGAAACACCAATTAATTCAATAAAAGTGTCCTTTCTGTATGTAATTCAAGATTCTAAGTATGAAATTGAAGATCAAGAAAGGGGAAATCCTCCATAAGCCAATGAGAAAGCTGGCAGCAGATCTAAAAATAAAAAATGTTTCTAATAAATTAATGATCGTAGCAGTTGTCATGCGCAGAAACATCAATAAATCACACAAATGAATACAAAAATGTATGGTAAAATGCAAACTTTTCCCAACACTGAACTGTTATGCATTTGTTACTTCATCACCATCTTCCAGCACTACAGTCCGAGGTGGGCTTTGCCCTTCCCAACAACCAATTTTCATCTATCTCAATCTTGGTCAGCTGTTCTCTGAGACTGCGCTTTCATTCTCTGCTAATCACTACCACTTCATCCTCCATATCTTTCCTAGTCTTCCTGGGTACCATCTTTAGCGCACAGTAGCCTTTATATAGTTTTAGACGTCTGTTCATCTTGCCCTCTTTCGATGTGACCCAACCAACAGATTCTTTATAACATGTAGTTAACAATAGTCACAAAAATTCATCAATTTTCTATTACTTCTAACTCTCCATCATGAACAGCCAAATAAATTCCTTCTTTCCTCTCAAATATTCGGAATTTATTAATTATTAGCTGTCATATTCCACGACTGCACCACAGAAATCACGGTTAAAATGGGGGAACTCAATGACCTTCAATTTAACTTTTCTAATAAAGAAAATCAGTATGATGAGTGAGCATAATTTAAAAAACAATTTTCCCCTATAAAACTAAGCAGAGCTCTTTTAAGCCTGTTATCCCAACACAAAGAGTTAACTTTTCTTTGGATATTTGAAAATAGACAAAAAACTTCTGGGAAAATTTAATTTTAATGTACAGTTGTAAGTGACCAAGCTCCTCCTCTTCGATTAATTTCAGGCTTTGCCATTTAAACCTTTATGAAACAATAGCTGCTTTTGCTCATTGGTGGAACTTATACACCTAAACACCCAAATATTGAATGAAAATTCCATGTGTACTTGTCTACAATCGATTCCTTTGCTGACATGCTTCACTTTACGCAGTCTAGCAGCTGTCAGTGTGCAGAGAACCCTTTAATCTAACAAAAGTTCTAAGACCTTTATGTTCAATTCAAGCAGCGATAATTTGATTAATATTTTTGGTTAAAGTAGGGTACACAGTACATGCTCAGAAGCATGGCAACAAGGTCTCTTTAAAATCTCCCTCAAATTACACTACACGCTTTGATAGAAATGAATAAAACTTTTGGATAGGCGATTTTCATGTCTCGACCTACTGCTTTGTTCCCGCCGCATTGTAATGCCAATTTACTTTCAAAAGCAAGTTTTTTCGCTTTGCTCGCCCGGATCCAAGTCACAGCGAGGCTCTGGCCTTTAACCCTAGCATTCACAATAAACATCCTTGAGCATATCCACCGCATAATTACCAATTCACCTTTCAAAACTCCAACTGCATAGTCATCACCAGAGCGGCACAAAGTTTTAACGGTTTAAATGATTTCCGTAAGTTGTACCGTATACTAGACTACAGCCTTATTTTTTAATCCAATTTAATTGTTTCAATTTAAAAAAATCGAGGTGATGTAGGGGAAAGGCAAATGAACCACTGGGCAAGAGTTTTGAAATTAATGCACATACATACAGGAGTAACAATATTTTGCAAAATATTCAAGGATTAAGGTAGTAGGTTTGTTGGATTGACCACAGTGAAGTACTCCCAAAACATTCTTTAAATGAAAGCAAAATCTCTGTTCAAGATGCTAAGAAAAAAATTGGCCATTACCATCTTAATTTTTTAAATAAAAGAAGTTTATATTAGTGCAGGCTCTTATGGTAAAACTTTTGCGGGCATACGTTTCTTCGGTTATAGAATAATTTATATGGTGGAAGTACTTTCTTCTTTTGTTCCATATGCAGTATATTTTGTTATGAATCAGATGGTATTAAATGTAACCACCAGGCATTCTGAGGATTAATTGATAAAAAATCACGGCAAAATTCATCGCAACTGCAAGTACTGGCTCTCTGCCACACTGCCTTGGGATTATGCTGTACAACTCATGCTATTGTCACTCTTTGGCCACGAGATAAAATAAAGCTTACTTAAAATTTTGTACCACACACTATCACCAATTAATTGACGATAATTATGTTCCAATGAGAACACTGGTCTCATATTTAATACAGGAAGGAAAAAAGAAAACGAAAAAAGCACCAAAGTCAACGTAACCTGTATTAAAAATCACCAACTTGTGAAAATAAAAAATCATGCAAGAAACTAAATTAGTAAACACTGTTTTTCTAAAGGAACTATTCAATACTTTTCTTTTAACTTATTTACAAATTATTTAAATGCTCCTTTTAGGTTTACAAGCAGGTGTTATCTGAAGGTGCAATAAATTGTTGAGAGTTTGACTTGCGACTGGCACAAACATACCACTTTAAGTGACAATTGAAATGAACCCACCCACAAATTATTCAGTAACAGCTTCAGTATAGCAGCCTCATTAATCTTTTTCATTGACGGCCCCAATTTTGTCCATTTCTTAATATATTAATTTTCCCATGAAGTTGAAAACGACTGTCTGGACTGTAGAGTACGGTAGAACTTTGAGAAATCTTTCAAATCGTCAGTCGGCACCATCCATACTAAGGGGAAAGAAACAACTGAGGCTGAAGGGTAATTAGGCAGTTATGAAAGGCGTCTTTTTTACATGAGTAGAATTTCACAACAATTTCAATAAGCAATGAGATTTCACCAGAAAGGTTGCCTTTCCAAGAGGGTTTCTCCGACTTACAGTGAATATAAAATCACTCTTACAAGTTACACTCATTTACTTTGGAGAGCATTTCAGAATTTCGGAGGGAGGCAAATCTTTCGTCCACTTGCTTCTGTAAGGTAAGGTAATTTTCTGTATAGAAACATCATTATTTTCCCTTTTTCCAGGGAAAAATACCCTGTCAACTCCTGGTTTTCAATTTTCCAGGTTTGTCACCACCTTGCACATGCAGACAGCAAATTTGGCTAGCACCTGCACCATCATTCACAGCACCATAAGAAAACTTTACCAACAAACATCATTGAAAGTTCAGATTTCATGACATAGGAAACTAAACAATTTCAGCATCTGAATTCACTGCACTGCTTCCACCGCAAGACCACTTCCTCCAAACACTTTCCAAATACCCGAAAGCCCTGTTAGCACCACATGCAAAGAGCAAATTCTGCTTGCACCTCAGCCATCACCAAACCACCACCCACTGCAGCTGAAATAAAAACAAACCTCTCGTGGGGTCTTGAAACCTAGACCAACATTGCGATGGCGACGAAGGGGTTTCTTCTTTAGTCCGGGTTTTCTATTGAGGTTAAGATGTGGTTGCTTCTGGAAGGCTCTCTCCGTCTACGAAACAAAAATCAATTAATGAAACACATGTAATTAATCATACCTCTCGCGGAGTCTTGAAGCCAAGACCAATATTGCGTGTGTATCTCAGGGACTTTCGTTTCTTGGCACCTAAGCCCTTCTTCCGATTAAGAAACACAGTTGGTTGCTTTTGAAAAGCACGCTCCGTCTGCAAAAACACCCACAATAAATTGTGTTCCAGCAAACTCAAATTCTTACCACTTACGCAGTGAAGCTTCACGATAATTCCCAGCGAACTAGCTAAAAGTGTAATTTAATGAATTAAGCTATTAACAAAACCACGTGTAGTGAACTGACAAGGAACTCAATTTATCTTAATCTTTAAAAGAATAAATTATATTGCATTACGGAACACAAAACATACATAACAAAATTGCTCACCTGATCAGCCATTATTACAACTAGCCAGGAAAATTCTCAGAATATCCCGTATATTACTCCACGAAAACGATCACACTCTCCACAACCACAAATATGGCCGAAAAAGAATGTTCGCTCAGCGAACTTCGCTCTCAGCCAAAGAATATATATGGCTCTCAGCCAGATAGAAGCAAAGAGTTTTATAATGGTTACAGAAACCTACACAAAGAGGAAAAACTTCTATGATAAGTGGCCTGAAGATCAAAACGAATCCTGCATCCACCGGGAGCGCCACAATCGACATCCCTCTTCTGTAGTCACTACTTATGCGGGAGTTCAAAATAAACCTTATAAATTAATCAAGGAAATGATATATTTTCACTTACTTATTCATGCTTAATATACTGATTTTTCCCTCTTCTGTAGTCACTACTTATGCGGGAGTTCAAAATAAACCTTATAAATTAATCAAGGAAATGATATATTTTCACTTACTTATTCATGCTTAATATACTGATTTTTATTGTCTTGTTTGTTTTGTTTTATGGTACATATTTATACTTACTTATTTCAGAAGTCCTCATTATCACTACAAAAGAAACAAAGCATTGAATCCTTAGGAATAGGAACCAAGGGATTCTTAATCATAAATGAAAACAGGCAGCATTGAGGCACAATAAGAAATAAGTATAGCAAACAATTATAAGTAAAAGACATTTTTTTCCCTTTTAAAAACCAAAATACATTGAAAAAATATTTAAAAAAAGGTTAAAAGACACAAATAAATACAATTTATGGTTAGAGTGTTTTTTAATTACAGAAATAGCATTGTGAGCGTTTCAGAAAGCTATTATTATTATGCTAATTTAAAAAAAATCTGCATTTTACTACACATTACGTCATTAAATCCTTATCATTCGTCGTCATTAAAATACTATCTAACAGAGAATTTTTCTTAAAAAATCGGCATTTTTTATAACTTAACTATTGGTATTACAGAATGGCAAAGACTCGCCGATATATGCAGAGCCGCGTTAACGTACGCGGCCATCGGGCCCGAGCCTTCGACAATTCTTAAAAAACTATTCAATACTAAATTTTTCAAAAGGTAAAGTAAAAAGCCATTTAAAAAGGTATGTATGGCTAAACTACGCGCAAAAAATTGGTATAATGGAGTGGTGTGTCGCGCATCATTGGATAATATTTATAATACGGAATGTTGCTGGTTGATGCGAAAATGTCACTCAGATATGAGAAGTTTAGTTTTTTAACAAAGCTTGTTTTTATTTAATTTGTAGTCTTTTTCACCGTTCAAATCAAATTCAATAAATCTGTTACAAAAAATACTTTAAAAATATTTTTAAATACAAAATTCAATGTAAATTGATAGATTCTCTTTATATTTTTGCATCGAAAAGGGGATCGGTGAAAGTAAGAATAGGGGCCGCCTAATTAACCCGGCAGTGGGAACATTCGGTGTGTCAGACCCAGCGACATCTTTGAAGCCGTTTGACCAGTAAGCGAAATTATTTCTTAACTTATCCATCAGTCTACCTTCAAATTGAATCTTCCTAAATAGTTTGAGCTTATCAGAAAAAACGTGTTGTGTTATTCCCGCTGAAAGTTGTTGATTTGTCCATTAGACCCAACGTTCCCACTTACGTGACTTTTTTACAACATCGCCGGCTCATCCAAGAGTTACTTTAATGCATTAAATCCGAAAGATATATAATTAATAAACAAAGTTTTAGAAAATTATGATTGTTTATGAAGTAATGATAAAGTTGCTGATCCAATATTTGAACTAGAAAATTTGCACTGTTCAGATTTTGAATAAGAAATTGAAGAATCTGAAACTGAAACTCAGGACATTAAACCTGAACCTTTTGTAATATATTTTGTTATTAATTTGCAGTCTAATTTTTATAAATAAAGTCGATATTTTAGGGTTAAGAAATTAAAATTGTTTAAAATTTTAGTAGGGCACAATACACTTTCTCGGAAAAGTGAAGAAAAAGAAAATGAACAAAAAACGATTGTAAAAAATACTTCCATAAAACATATATTATAAAACATCATATAAATATGGCTGTAAAAATGCGTCTAATATGTTTGTTTAAGTACAGTCCCTGACCATATTATTAGACGCACCCTAAATTTTCAATAAAAATCACGTTTTTGTGACGAAAAATGTATTTTTTTTTATTTCTAACGAAATACATATCTAATAATTGAATACTTACGATAAAAACAAGATATCATATGCAAAATTATGTCTGTTAGTATAATATATAAACTAATTTTCATAAAAAATCTCCATGCACATGTATATCTTTAATACTTTGTCAGGCCATTTTTGGCGGCTTTTAGAGCTTTAATTCTTTTTGGCAAGCTATTAATGCATGCCTGGACTGTTTCTTGCAACTTTGGATGATGGTACCAGACTTGAATTATTTTCTCAAGGGGGCGAATTTTTGTTGTTATTTCTTCCTTTGCGATTTCCCTCTTCATGAGCTCCCAAAAATTTTCTATTGGGTTCATATCTGGTGAATTTCCTGATCATGGTAACACAGGAACATTTTTCTCCAACAAAATTGATCGAACTGTTCGAGCAGTATGACATGGAACCCCATCTTGCGTAAAAACAAATGATTCTTCATTTGTGAACCATTCCTGTAGTTGAGGCAGCTGTCGTTTCTCCAATACTTGCTTGTACTGGTCTTGTTTCATGATGTCCTTAACCAAGTAGAGATGCCCCGTGCCTTTGCCACTGATCACTGACCAAATCATTGCCTTGACTGGATGTTTCACAGTCTGGATGACACAATCTGAATGATACTTTTCACCAGGGCGCCTTCTCACAAATTGATGTTTGTTTGCTAGAATATTGAAAGTGCACTCGTCGCTAAAACAAACCTGAAATGCAAGTAAATGACATTAGAATTAATTTTGGTAGCCATTTATAATTATAAAAAAAGCACTAGACTAAATTTTTACCGATTTTCAGAAGTCCAAATCTTTATTCTTGACGTTCTTAGCCCACGCAGGACGTTTTTCTTTCATACCTGCTATTAATCTGGGTTTGTGGGCTGGTCTACAAGCTAGTACAAATTCATTTGTAGTAGTGTACGCCTTACTGTCCTTTCAGATACACAGATTCCACTACTTTCCAATTTAAGTTTAATTTGTTGAGTGTTAGAAAACCGGTTTTCATGGCAAATCTTCCTCAAACATCTCTCTGGTCTTGGTGAAAATATTCTCTTCCGTCCACATGTGTTCTTCCTTCGTGGGAATTATTCTTCACCAAGGACAATTTTTTCTTAATTCGCCGAATAGATGTCTCGGATACGTTCAACCTTCGAGATATCTCACGATTTGAATAATTTTCTGTGTCGACAAGAGCTTTCACTGCTGCGATATTCCAGGAGACAAATCACTTGCCTTTCCCATTATTTTTATTCAAAACTATCAGTTTTTCGTATACAATTCACAATTTTTAAATAAACACGGCTATAACTATTTCACAAACTAATAAATGGAAAATAAACTATCTTCATGCAACAACACACTACTCATGTCACCTCTTGTTCTACTGAACTCTTGTAGTTTGTGCGTCTAAGCAACAATGAGGTGTCACAACAATGGTACATAATGACAAATAATGTGTTAATTATTAGAAAAAGAAGCTTTGTTTTTATTGATTGATTCGCAACAATGCCAGATGTAATGTACTGCAGTGAGAGACTTCAAAACATAACATTTTGTTAAAAATTTGGAGTGCGTCTAATAATATGGCCAGGGACTGTAATGACAAATGTTTGTTAATATTGCATTTATTTATTTAATTGTACATTTTCTTTTCTTTGTTTGATCTTCGTTCACTTTCTAATTTGCTTTTTGTTCACTAGTCTGAGAAATAAAAAAAATATATATTTTGAGCTATATATTGGATCTAAGATTTATTTGCATCTTTTACTTCATAATAAAATATTTGTGTACTTAATTAGTGCTTCAAATAGGCTCTAATAACCAGCGGGTCTATTAGAACCAACTTTCCACTGACTTCCAGTTTATTCACGATCACGATCTAGGCCCCAACGCTGTTAAAACGGCCCTGGATAAATACGAAGTGCAAGTAGAGCGAGATTGTAGAGAGAATCTCGAAGATCGAGATTGACAATTCTACACCTACAACGTGATGGAAGCTTTCCATCCAGGAGGGAAGTCAAGCGGGAGAAGATAAGATTGCAGCGCGCGTAACACTTGAATTCACTTATGTGGGTAGCTTTGCTTATTCAGTCTTAAAGTATTTTTCGTACTTGAATCTAATTAGACGCAATTCTTACATCGAAAAATGTAAAGATCTTTGAATGATCATTTAATACTGTAATAATCACTCTTAAATTATGTTTTAGGAACTATGAACTAGTATAATCTTATGAATCATGAATACATGTAAATAAATCATCCATGAATACAACTAAATTATTTCATTCAACATTCAACAAAAGTGAAAATTTAAATGTCACTTATTTGTAAAATGTCCTCCAAAGAAATTCACCTTCTCTGATGTACCATCAACCGTTAGGTCCGCGACAGACTACACCGAAGAATGCGTTGCGAGAAATATGGAAAATCGAAACAAGGGATACACTTATCGATCCCCTCACCCTTGAAAGAGTTTTCTCGTTCGCCACTGCGGAGATGAAAGCGTTCATCGCTCGAGTCGGTCAGCGAGCGAGTGTTCTCGGACACATTTCTATTGCTTAACTTAGTATATGACATTGAGTCATTCAATGCTACAGAAAAAAACACTCAACAGGACGTAGAACTGAATGAGGTTATAATATTTAGCAATAAAAGAGTGATAAAGTCCAGATACAACAATGAGTTTTTGTACTTGTTTACTTGAAATTTCTCTTTAAACGGAAATGAAAGAGAAAAAAACTTGTGTAGAAGATATTCTTACTTGTATGAAACTCGTCAAATCTGATTAGGGCCTAGGTGGAAGAGGCTGATGCTCATAGGCCTATTCCATTAAATACCATAGAAGCCCCCTCTAATAGGACGTCCTCCGTTTGAACAGCGGTCAAAAGCGGAGTATAGTCAGCAAGTTCAATATCTCTCTTCTGCAGATGGTATACCCTCTGCAGCGAAAGCTCAGAGACCCTGAGAAGAGAAGACAGAGGTGCCTAGAGAACCCTGATAGAAAACCAATTGGGAGGGTAACTTTGCAGGTGTGATGAAACCAGCCTCCTTAGGGGAAGGAGAAACCCGAACCCTCCAGGTATGGCGGTTGAAGCGATGGTCCTGCAACCCATCTTCGAAAACACAAAACACGCAAAATTTCTCAACAGTTTCAGAACTACACCGAAATGGACAGCGACGAACCTAGAACACTGAAGGGATATCAACAAAAGCTGATGAAATAATTAGAGAAGCCGATAAGCATGGCCTGAATATCGTCGTATTATCAGAAACCAAGGGGAAAGGAATATATATATATATATATATATATATATATATATATATATATATATATATATATATATATATATATGTGAGAGAGAGAGCAGCGGTGTATCATTATTAGTAAAGCACATTACGTCTTGGGATCAGATCAATGATAGAATCTTGAAAGAAGAGATTAAAACGAATAACTATATAGTTGTAATAGCGGTGTACGCCCCCAATGACGATGCCTCAGTGAACGAAAAAGAAAAGTATTTTTTAATAAATTGACAATGGTGTTAGATAACGTCAGCGAACCGTAATTTTACTTGGAGACTTCAATGGCAGATGTGGATGGCGTATGCATAACTCAGAGGTAGTACCACATGGTGAAGATTGGAGCAATGATAACGGAGAAAGATTAACTCAGCTGGGCCAAGAACATTCACTGAAAATAACTAACGGATGGTGAAACTTAAGGATATACACCGATTTATATGGGTACACACGTAACTTGAGGTCCATTATAGATTATATTAGTTAAATAGCATGCTAAATTAAACGTAAATGTACGGGTTACGAGAGAGCTCGACTGTGGCTCAGACAACTATTTTTGGGGGTGTCTTTCCCATTTAGAACACTAGCCAAACATTCATATAACCAAAACGTTCTTGATGATGAGAGGAATACCCAACTAACAAAGCGTTGAGGATGACTCTACCAAATTCTTATACTAAATTCGTCTTGTAAATAAAGTTCTCCAATATGGGCGGGAAGCCGAAATTCAATATATGAAGCCTAGACAATTTGCGTCCATCAATCATATAAACAAGCTTTCGGAAAAATTAATTCTTGGAGTAAAAAGAACAATTTTACAACTTAGTAGAATATAAGATTAAAAGTCTTTGTAGAAAGAAAAAGCAAGCATACGGAACGTGACTTACAAAATCTGGCGGCGACAACACAGAATAATTTAAAGTAAAGAGGGAGACCAGAACCAGTATTATGAAAGCAAAAATGATTCCTGGGAAATGACCTGCGAGGAAGTTGATCGATGTATTGGAAACACAAGATCAAATAAACCGTGGAAAGTAATACAAGGATTAAGAACGTATAATAACGATACACCGCGGATGAGTGCTAATAGCTTGCAAAAATGGGCAAACTATTACAAACACCTGTTAAACGAAGATAGAACACAATACCTGCAGCAGGAAGAAGTGGTGATGTGATATCGATATGGAATCAGAAATCGAGCCCATCACTCCCAAAAGAAGTAAGTGCGACTCTGGCATTAATTAAAAATAAGAAAGCTCCTGGACCAGGTAACATCAATGTAGAACAGCTAGAAGCCGCACCTGATTGTGTTTTGGATGCAATAGCCCTTGTTTTCAATAAATCCCTCCAAGGTGATGACCCACCTAATGAATGGGAAAAGGATTATTACTCCTACTTACAAGGAAGCAGGCAGACAAGAATGCAAGAACTATCGGGTTATAAGCGTAATGTGCTCCGTATAAAGTCTGTGTTTAACATTAGCTTGTGAGTGGCCTTCCACGCTTCTTTCTTGTTGTAGATGCCCACAACCACACTTTCACCCACACAAATATATTCTTTTAGCACACTTGCGAAAAAATATTGCAATTCCAAGAAGAGTACGAGCAAAGTATAATATAGTAGAATCCGTTATTAACGTCACGGATGACTGACGCCCGGTGACGTAATGGCCCGGATGCGCCATCTACTCTCTCTCTCTCGACTGTCCACGATCTGACTCGAAGGCCCACTGTCAACTGCGATAATGACTAGTCGGAACTTAGGTATGTCACTATGGTGCTACGTGAGGGTCATCTGGGAAACGGAATGGTGTGCGGTGGTGTTCAGTGATGAAAGCTGCTTTTGCCTGCAGCCAGGACAAGTGCGTGTGCGGCGTCGCGCAGGCGAGCGCGTGCGTCTGAAATGATATCCATCGTCCACGTCATATAGGGCATACCCCGGCAGTGATGATGTGTGGTGCCATCAGCTACAATCCGCGTTCGTCTTTGGTGTTCGGAGGGATCATTGACCAGCTCTGGATACATCCAGCACGTTATGCGGCTTGTGCTGACGCCTTTCTTGTAATGGGAGAGTGGAGCGCTGTTCCAGCAGGACAACTCCGTATACACGGGAAAGTAAAAAACACAGTTGTGTAATTTTTGAAAAATGAAAATAATACATCGTTTGAACCACACGTACTGATATATGCAATAATTAATGCAAATCGCAGCTAATGTAAACATTAATGAACAGTGAAAAAATTACAATTGTGAAATGTTTGAAAAAACAAATGAATAGTGCAAATGAGGATATGTCATCATATACCATGGAGCTATTAATTCATAAGGTGGTATTAGAAACTTCTGCCATATTCCGTAAGTGAAGCGCTCGTCGAGGTGGGCCGGTTCATGTCCAGACGGGGGGGATACAGGGAGGGCTCTCAAGTTTTCCTTTCTTTCACAAGTCGTCTTTCTTCTCCCCCATCGTTCACTATTTTATAACATCTCCCCTTATGTAGCTTGTTGCTGATGTGTATGCATGTTGAACGCCATCCCATGTGTTTGCCGTGCAGGGCGATACGTGTCGGAAGGAATGTGTGTCCTGGCAGTTGAGGGGCCGGCTTGTTTCACAACTACTCCTTGTGTTACTTTCTCCTTTTCACGTAGGGATACATTATTTACGTATTTTAGGAACAATCCTTGTAAACTTCAATAGACTTGCTTTGGCTTCGGGCTCTTCTTGAGGGCGGTCGTGAGCTAACCCACTCCCGATCAATCGGCTCGGATTAGGTATTGTACTGAACTCCACGGCGGGGCAGCGTTGTGTCATTTCCTTAGCTATATCTCCGAGTACACCTGCCCTCCCAGTTGGATGTCCCCTTGTTTGACTCAGTGGTGGGTGGGGAGCACGGAGATGAATTACTATTCATCGTATGGATACTTAACCACCACCTCTGACCTCTTCCGCAAGGAAGGGTCGATGTTATGGAAAACCAATCGATTTGAATAGCTTTTTCATTAGAAAAGAGAAAAAACTGAAGAAATCACGGTTTATTTTAATTTCATGCGATGAAGAAGACAAAACGTTTAAGAGTGTGAGCGCGGCCCGCATTGCGCGAGAAATCGAAAAGTCTTTCGGAAAGCTCCAAGCGGTCGTGCGACAAAGGAATGGTGCCATTCTCTTTGAAGCGCTCACCGACGAGAAGATAATTAAAACCAAGCACATTGCCGGCCTCCAGCTGGAAGTGACCTTACTCTTAACATCTGTTAGGGAGTGAAAAACCATGAATATTTTGCGTCTGAGAGGAACTGCTTTCCTTTTTCAAGGGCGAAGGGGTCACTGAGGTACTCAGGATTAAGAGGAGAATGGAAGAAAGATCCCCACTCTCACTCTGATCCGGACGTTCAACCTCCCAGAAAGGATCATCTGCGGATTTAACAATAATCGTGTATGGCAGTCCCGAACCCATTGCGGTGTTTAAATGCCAAAGATTCGTCCATACGTAACAACGCTGCAGGGCAGTAAGCTCTGTATAAGTCAAGTGTAAGGTCAGAACACGGAGTAGAACCCTGCGCCACAACATTGCCTTGTTTAAACTGTGAAAGAGACCATGCGGCAAACTCTAGCAAGTACCCTATCCTTTTAAAGGAGAGAGAGATCCAGAAGATCCGAGTGAGTGAGGTGTCCTTTCTCAAGGCAAAACAATATGACTTGGCGAGAAACCCTGTAGATCTCTCTCGGTCATTCTTCAGTACAGTGATAAAACCTGCAAATGCGACATCGGGCTGCCAAACCGAAACTTTACCATCGATATGCAGCGCAGCTTGTCAGGCATTCTCTGAAGAATTGACTCAAACCACCAACTCTATTGTCCCGTCGGTAATCAAGCCCAAGAAAACATCTAATGTAACAACAAATACCAAAATGTGTGCGCCAACGAAATCGGGTCCAAATCTTATATCCAGATCTCGGTCACCCATCTCAAGGGATCAGGATTGCCCTTCAATGCTGGCCGCCCTCTCTAGCAGTAGTCAGGACTCTGCAGTGGACGAGGACCTGTCTGCAAGTCCACTTTCAAGCACTTTCCACAAGGCGAGAAAGAAGAAGAAATATGCCCACGACTTAACGGTAGCTGGCTGGTTGCGGCAGATTTAAATGAAATTCACGGACTGACTAAGAGCTGTCGTCGATATTGTATTTTCTTCGATCAACAAACCAAAATAGTTTAATGAAATTTATGCCAATATTTTGTTAGTAAAGGTCTTGCACACACTGTAATTATCTTCGCTGAATTTCTATACGCTTGTCCTAATCTACGGTATGTCGGTAAATCTTTGATTTTATCGTAGTATTTTAGACATCTGTAGTATCAAGTTACGACTTTATTTTGTTGAAATTGTGATGTTTGAATTGTATCAGGTTATATCGCCAATGCGCCAATATCGCCAATGCGCTATTAACCTCATTGCCTATAACCAGTGCTTGTTCACTTGACTAGGCGTTCATTCACGGTAGCAAAATTATTTGTAACGTCTGATTTGACATTGGCATCTTCTAGAATAGTCTAAACTATGTTATGGGTACATCAATAAAATAGTTATCATCATGCCAACGTCTAGAAGTAATGTGACGTAGAGCCAACCAAATTCTAAGGCGAAATAATTATTTAATTTTGCTTTGTTTTATTATGTAGCAGAATATTTAAATAGGTTACAAGTTTTTCATTAGTAAAGTTCTTATTTAATCTGAATGAAACATAATATTGTGGCGTCGTTAACACGAGGGCCAGAACCGTTAGGTCGGTGAAAGTGCGCTGCGGGGGAGGAAGGGGTTGAGCCTGAACATCCGGGATTTGGCGCTCTGGCAGTTGACGCAGACAGCGTGGCAGAGCCAAAAATAACCTTAGGCTGTAAACTCCTAGGAAGCTGGCTAGCGAGCCTACCTGGGAATCTTGTGTGGCGGGGGTGTATCCCCCCTCCTAAGATGCTGGCAAGCGAGCCCTCGCTTATGTCAGCGGGCGAGCCTATCTAGGGAACTTGTGAGGTGGGGGGTGTAGCCATCAACTATTTAACGCGGCGCCATCTGCGCCCGCGTTCTCATTCAGTTTACATCAGAGGGCCTAGTACGTGTAGGTACAGGGAGCGTAAGAGTGGGGGCCAGATGTCCGGAGTGTAAGGGCCAGACGATCTCGGTGCTTTGTGCACGCGGTACGCCAGACGGCGACAGGTTTTAATTTTGGCATCAGGCCATGTGACGGTAATTGTCACGGGACGGAAGTCTGACAGCTCGCATCACGCGTGGCTTGTTTTTTCTGCGGTAAAGCAGGGTACTGGAAGGAAAAGGTTGCCGGATTGTTTAAATTTAACAATTTATTGTATCTAGTCTGTAACTTTTCAATATACTATTTTTATTTTTGTTATTTGAATTTATTCTCTTTTCACTACGTCACAGACTCGGAACCTTTTTTTTCTTATTTGGTGGCAGCGGTTTTTACGAAACTCACGGGGTGGTAAAGTGAGCCCACCAAGTTTTTTCTTATTTGGTGGCAGCGGTTTTTACGAAACTCACGGGGTGGTAAAGTGAGCTCACCAAGTTTTTTCTTTATTGGTGGCAGCGGTTTTTACGAAACTCACGGGGTAGTATCGTGTACCCACCAAGTTTTCTAAGTTGGTGGCAGGGGTTTTACGAAGCCCACATGGTGGCAGCAGTTCACTAGTAACAACGGCAAAGAAGCGGAAGTAGCTGTTGCAACCGCGGGGAATTGGCAGTGGCGCCTGAGTCATTCGTGCGCGCTGGAAATAGCTGGACAGTAACCGTAGAGTTGTGCATCGGAAGTGTTGGTGCACTCGCGTCGTATTCACGTGGCGTCGGCAGTGTCGTGCACGCCACGGGAAACAGAATTGTGCGGTATTTCGGTGCGGACGTTTCGGGGCGGTACAGTCCGACTCGGAACCTTTTTTTTCTTAATTGGAACTGGTGTTAGTGTATGGTACTGGTACATGGTACTGGAACTGGAAGAAGACATCCCGGACGACCAGAACGAGAGGAAGGACGAAAGGACACCCATCCAGGAAGAGCGCACGCGACACCGAGGTCAACAGAACGTAAGTGTGTTCTTTATATCAGTCAAATCAATCAATCAAATTGTCAATTCAATCAAAATGTCTTTTCTAGCGGGGTATCGGAAAGAGGTACTTGTGAGGGTCGCGATGGAGATGGGGGAAACTTTGGAAGGGGACGAAACTGTTGTAAGGTTAAAGGTATTAATCACGGGAAGCGAGCAGTACGAGGAAGATTTTGTTAAGCAACTCGCCGATCAGGTGAAAGAACAGGTCGCTGAATCACGCGAATTCGAAGAAAGAGAACGGGAGCGCGAATTCCAGGAAAAGGAGCGACAACGGCATTACGAACTCGAAAGGCTGAAGTTTGCGAATCAGGCTACCTCGCGCGAATCTTTGTGTAGTAGAGATTCGGGAAACAGAAACAAAATCCGTATCAATCAGGTAATGGATAGATTTAAAGGCGAAGGTGAGGATATCACCTTATTTTTAAGTGTTTTCGAAGCGCATGTTCGTCAGCTCGACATTGCGCCAGTCGAATGGGTCAGTCAATTAATGGGACTGCTTCCCAATGAAATCAATACTTGGTTAGTTGTAGGATCAGATTCCCCAGAGTAGGATTATGACCAGATCAAAACTCAGTTACTAGACATGTATAAATTCACGCCCGAAAAATGTCGTCAGATGTTTTGCAGTCACGCAAAAGGAGCAAAAACTACCTGGAATGTTTATGCTCGCGAACTGACGAATTATTGCAAAAAATGGATTTCAGGGTTAAAAGTTGAAACTTCCGAGCATCTATTAGATCTGATTGTTACCGACCAGATGAAACGGAAGGTACCGGCGGACGTACGTGCCCACTTCTTAGATGTTTGGGGCGAGGTTTCACAGTTCCAAGATTTGGCACGCAGGCTGGACACCTACGAGAACAATCGATCTAGTGGGTACAAGAAAGATTTTTCCAAATTCAATAGCAAGGAGCCTGTGGGGGAACAGAAGTGGAGAAAGGCAACGGAAAGCGTGCCGTTCACTTCTAAACCCGCAGCGCCTAAAGTAGATAGAAATGCAGAATTCGACAAACCGCAGGAACGCACGTGCTATTTGTGTAAAAAGCCGGGGCACATAAAGAACTACTGCCCTCAGCTTAAACAAAGCGAGATAATGTGTCACGTGGTTGACGACAGTGCGCAGGAATTGTTGCTTCCTCACACGTTTGTCGGCACGGTTTGCGGAAAGAGCATTACCATTCTTCGGGATACTGGTGCTACCGTAGATCTAATCAACGCAAAGCACGTCATGCCTAATCAATATACAGGCGAGACCGTAAGGGTTAAGCAGCCCCTGGACGTGGCGCCGATAAATCTACCGGTGGCCAGAGTTGAAATTTTAGGTCCGTTCGGTAAGCTTGTTACCGAGGCGGCAGTCGCAAAAAATTGCGATTTAAAATACTACATTTTAAGCAATCGATCTGCCACTATGTTGTCGGAAATAAAGCAAAGGTTCTTAGAACCGCAGTTGCTTTGTGCTGTACGAACCAGAGTTCAGGCGGCAGCTCAGGCCGACGGGGCAGGTCAGGTGGCGGCGGCGCCCGGCGACGCACCCTTTGCGGTCAGGGACGAGACAAAAGGGGTGGGGGCGGTTAAGCTAGGCGAGCTTGCAGACACCGGCGGAGAGCGGGACGCAGCACCTGAGCCGGACGAGAACAAGGAAAATAGTGTCTTTCAGGGCGGGGTTGACGAACCGGGCAACAACGCAGTTGTAAACGACGCGGAAATTGAAATAGATTCAGAGTGTGTTGCTTTGGCCCGTTTAGACCCGGCCGAATTTAAAAAAGCTCAGACACAGGATGAAGAACTCACACCGCTAATAGAGCTAGCGGAAGGCACGGAGGCGGAACGGCGCGATTATTTTATAGAACGTGGCCTATTGTTCCGGAACCGGCAAAGCAAGCGCGGTGAGAGATTCTCCATGCTAGTGACTCCGCGTGTGTATCGTGGCACGATATTGAAACTCTGCCATGAAGTTGCCCACGGCCATTTAGGGGTTACCAAGAGCAAAGACGCGATGGCCAAGTATTTCTTTTGGCCGAACTGTTATAAAGATATGGAAAATTTCGTACGCAGCTGCGATAGTTGCCAACGAGTAGGTAACGGCGGCGAGAAACTTCGCGCACCTTTGAAAATACTACCAATAACGGGCGAGGCGTTTGAAAAAGTAAATGTCGACGCGTGTGGCCCATTTCCAGAGTGTGAGTCAGGAAATAAGTTCATACTCACAGCCATGTGTTTAGCCACAAAATACCCTGAGGCTATTCCCATACGTGATCTGACGACGGTCACAGTAATTGAAGCTTCATTAGAGTTGTTCAGTCAGATTGGATTTCCGCGAGAGCTTCAAGCGGATCAGGGAACTTGTTTCACAAGTACACTGATGGCGGAATTCGCCGAAAGATTTTGCATTAATTAGTTAGAAGTTCGCCTTACCATCCACAATCAAATGCCGCAGAACGGATGCACAGAACCATGAACTGTTTAATAAAGGTTCCTTGTTTAGAAGCGGGAACGGATTGGGAGCGGGAACGGACGGGCAAGCCACGATTCAAATTGAAACTGACCACAATCCTCTAGTTTGGTTACGTAATACGGCGGGCAAAAATCCCAGATTATTAGGCTGGTCTTTATTAATTCAGCATCTTGACTTAAGAATCATTCACAAAAAGGGTTCTGAGAACGTAAATGCCGATGCGCTTAGTCGCATGTACGACGAATGAATTGATCTCTGACAGGTGTAGAGAACTCACACGTTCGTGACACTGTATAAATATCGGTGAAAATTGATGTAAATAAATTGTAAATTCAAGGGTATTTCATTTTCGTTTTGTGTTATTGTTTTCATACGTAGATGCATACATGCGCCAATAAATCCAGTCTATGCGGCACATGATGTATGTCCAGATTTTTGTAATTGTATATAGCAGAAAATTCATGTACTTTATTTTTCAGAATTAATTTGTACTTCAAGAGCTATCATGGTACTACTGATTTGAATATAAAAGGTATTTATTATGTAATTCAAGATTTTTTCAGTTGTATGACAAAGAATTTTTGTCTGTTCACATGTGTATAGTAATTAAGGTAAATGGCAACATAGCTAGGAAAGAGGGCACAGCCCATAGATTTATTTTTTGTATTTTAGACAGGTTTTGGTTTTTGTACTTTTCTGATTGTTTAACGTAAAAATTTAGAACGTGAGGTCAACACCAGGTTAATTAGTTAGCAGAATTTTTTTCCTGTGCACATTTTGCTGCGAAAAAAAATTCTACCCCCGAGCATGGGAAGGTCTGTGGCGTCGTTAACACGAGGGCCAGAACCGTTAGGTCGGTGAAAGTGCGCTGCGGGGGAGGAAGGGGTTGAGCCTGAACATCCGGGATTTGGCGCTCTGGCAGTTGACGCAGACAGCGTGGCAGAGCCAAAAATAACCCTAGGCTGTAAACTCCTAGGAAGCTGGCTAGCGAGCCTACCTGGGAATCTTGTGTGGCGGGGGTGTATCCCCCCTCCTAAGATGCTGGCAAGCGAGCACTCGCTTATGTCAGCGGGCGAGCTTATCTAGGGAACTTGTGAGGTGGGGGGTGTAGCCATCAACTATTTAACGCGGCGCCATCTGCGCCCGCGTTCTCATTCAGTTTACATCAGAGGGCCTAGTACGCGTAGGTACAGGGAGCGTAAGAGTGGGGCGAGATGTCCGGAGTGTAAGGGCCAGACGATCTCGGTGCTTTGTGCACGCGGTCCGCCAGACGGCGACCGGTTTTAATTTTGGCTTCAGGCCATGTGACGGTAATTGTCACGGGACGGAAGTCCGACAGCTCGCATCACGCGTGGCTTGTTTTTTCTGCGGTAAAGCAGGGTACTGGAAGGAAAAGGTTGCCGGAGTGTTTAAATTTAACAATTTATTGTATCTAGTCTGTAACTTTTCAATATACTATTTTTATTTTTGTTATTTGAATTTATTCTCTTTTCACTACGTCACAATATTTTGTTTTGACGGGGACGCTCCTTTAATTTACGTCGGCGTCAGTGCACCGGCTAGATCTGATTCCTGCTGGGTACCTGTATTCGGCGAATGCAAGGATGAGCATTGTTGAGATTAATAAAAGACTTGACGAAAAGATTTTGATGCGCACTCGTTACACAGTTTTATTGAGTGCAGAAGGTTTTCATAGTTCACGGAACCTAATTCTGGTAATCACTATCGTGAAAAGTTCATTAAAACTATTTTCTGATGATGCTTTCACTACAGCAGAAGCAACAAATTGTGAACTGCAGAATCTTCAAAAACTACATTGTAAGCTAGTCCCATTACGTCATTGGTGGAAGCAGAATCTCATTCCTTGATAGTTTCTCCCGAAGAAATTCTTTTCGAGCCAAAATCTCGATAAAATTCAAATATGTCCACCCGCAGAACTGGAAAAACTGCCATCATAACATCTGATTTGAGAGATCTTTTAGGTTCTGTAAAGGGACCCCACTTCAAAAAAACCAAACATAAAGCGATATACATAGTGATAAAATAAATCTACGATCATCAGTACGATTTTTTTAAAATTCTGATTTACATTTACAAATATTTGTTTAAAAAACATAAGCTTTGTTCCACTTTCCCCAAGGGTGGGTAAAAGTAAGAACCAGTTTTACTAAAACCAGCACAGACTTTCTATGTTATAGCAGATGGTATCAAATAACTTTTTGAGATATATATCAATATTTTTTTTAAATATAATGTACATTGGATTGTTTGCTACATACTTACCGGATCCACTTTTCCCCTACGTTACTCAACTTTTTGAGGTGGTGCAACTTTACGATTATATTAAGTGACAGATTGTAGACACACATTTTGAAATATTCATATCCCCTCACAACTCACTTACCGTCTTTAGCGAAATAAAGTAGTTTCACTGTCGCTACAGTTAGTGACAAAGGAAAGAAGAAATGCCTTTTTAAAATTCAAATTATTGTCTTTAAATTTAGATACCTAGACATTAAACTGTGAAAACTGTGTATCTAAACAACAAAACATAACGAAATATTAGAAATATTTCTTTCTGAGCAATCAAATAGTTTCTTCGGCGTTGTAATTGGAACATGGCCTGCTTGTACACTGGCTCGAGTGACATGTCTCATAATAGTTCCTCCATCGCATTGTCATTTACAATGTGACGTCGCGAAAAATGCCATTCTGCACAGACTCCAAGATCTTCGTGGATGCAAATATTTTTCAAAATTTTTATATTGTGCACTTGAAAAATCAAGGAAGTGAATAATTTTTCGACATGAATAACAAATTTTCAAATCTAATGACTCCTCCAAATCAAGTTTCACTAGTAAATCGTGGTTTAAGCGACTTAGAAATTTTTCCTGATAAAACATATTAAGTGGATTGAAACATGTATCTCGCACGGTGACCGCCACTCATTTTGCACAGTGTACACGCGATTCATAGTACAAATTCTAGCACTCTTCACTTTATAAGAAGCACATGAGCAACTGATGTTAAGAAATTTTTACTCATATCCCTAAACAAGAGGTCTTTTGCAATGTCAGGGGGCCACCTCATCCCTAGGACGCAGAGAGCAGAAAAATTTGTTTCGCCGACACGAGGAAAAGCAGTGATTGAATTCCTTTTGCTGTCACCTATCTCTTCTGGGGGCAGTGTGAAATGTGAGTTACTAATACTTCCTGAATACCTAATCAGGCAGATGGTCATTTTTTATTGAACTTCAGCACTTGGATCAAACACTAACCGAACGCAATTCATTAGTGTATGGGCAGGGGCAAAGAGTGTGCGTCCTCGTACTTACATTTATGTAGTACTGTACGTGTACAGTGCCCACTTCTTGTATTTTATAGAAAATTGCACAAGAAATACTATTTTTTTCAAATTTTTATCTGTTCGAGTTCATATAAAAATAGCCTTTTTTTAAATAATTAAAATTTTTTAAATGAAATATTTTAAAAAAATTCATTTACAGAGGAATAAAATACACATTTTAAAATATTAAATAAAACAAACCAGGACTGTTTATATTAAGTACATTCTGAGCAACAATCGTCTCCTATATTATTTCAGTAGTATACGAATACCTTTTGCGGATCACTCACGCAACCGATCTTCATAAATGAGGCCACTAAAGAATTATTTTTTTACGTAGATGTGACAAATTGCACTTTGAATTTAAAAATGTGAAGGATTTGTTGAAAATACGCATCTAAATATTCATATCAAATGCAACCCGTACCACTCATCGTTAAATAACTCCTAGACGAAGCGTTCTAGGACATTAAAAACTAGAATTTTGAGGCCATATGCAATATTCATGGACATTCTATTCAATTTTTGCTGGTTCGACACTTATCGATGCTATCAATGCCACTTACATTGCAACCCTTGGTGATGGTTGCCACGCTTAGAAGGCTTAAATTCCTCTATCATAAACTATTTATGCTTTGTGAATTTTTGCGCAGACTGACGAGGTTTACTAGCATAATTATTAATTCAAGTTTCGCTCTCGCAGGAACAAAAGTACTATTAATAGTTGCTTAATACCGATGAAGATTGTTTCTTATGCGTATAGAGAAAACATTCATTTAACGTTTTGACGATGTCTACAAGTGCTGTGTACCTATGTGGAGGGATGTCGGTGTACAGTGAAACGTGAAGATGTGTTTTTCTAGGATTGGTTTGTGTTTTACCTGTACCAGTTGTTTTTCGTTATCATCCATGATTTGGTGAAACTTTCAAGTCAGTGTGTTCAGTCACGTGACTTTCTCAAGAGTAAAAATCTTTTTAAATATTTTCGTGACTATCACGAAAAACGAAAAGCTAGAGTATCTCTTGATAATACTGAATAAATCTTTAGTGAATTTTATTTCCACATCAATTGCATTGTTTTTATTTGATATTGTGTTAGTACAATGGAAGTTACTTTTATACATTTTTAAACAAATAAATACGTTTTGTTAAGAACTTTCCCTCTTAGAATGAAAAAAAGAAGGATAGTGAGGAGTGTGGGGTTTAACATGCTAAGTTCTCGCACTGGTACACGGAGGTAGTAGGCGAAAACTTGTGCTATGGCACAACACAAAGAAGAAACTTTTTAAATGAACTTAAGTTGAATAACCTGAAATAAATGAACAAAAATCAAAACGCGCTAGTCTACAATACTACGTGAATTTAAAAATGCAACCAAATTTAAAATTGTAGAAAGAATAGCACAATTCATTCGACAACTGCCAACAATCATAATCCAGACGCACGATTTAAATGTTGGTGATATCTGGAAGTCTGTACATCAATGCCCAGCTGTAATCTCATATTGTCAACAATATGCTGTTTGGTATTTAACTTAAGGTATAGGTTCACAATGATATTCAATACGTAAACATCGTTTGAGCAACATTCCCATGTACCGGAGTGAAATCTACTGAATTGTTTCTAATGATAAGAAATGGTATTGTGACGTAGTGAAAAGAGAATAAATTCAAATAACAAAAATAAAAATAGTATATTGAAAAGTTACAGACTAGATACAATAAATTGTTAAATTTAAACACTCCGGAAACCTTTTCTTTCCAATACCCTGTGGATGGGGTGGGTCGAGCAAGTGGACTAGGCGTGAAATAATGAGGCTTCGACCCCTCCCAAACATTCCTACCATAGCTCAAATTAAATTCGAAGGACCACCCAGACACCTGTAATGAAGGCAACAGGTTATAACCACCATTGCAGGTCTGGGACTGCAAGGATGGAAGAGGATGGAGAGTGCTTGTTACCATAAAAGCTGTAGATTAGATCATGTAAACATATATTCTATTCAAACAAGGTACATCTTAACCTATAAAGGAAAGAAAGAACAAAAGGGGGTTGTAGCACATAAAATCACAATACAAAGATACAATCATGCCCATGGCATGGAAACATATATGGTGCGGTTGCACAGAACTCGTTCCTTCTTGTACATTGATGAGGCTGGTGCAGTTACGGGCGGGTGGCGAACCCACGCCCGTTAAGGCAGATGTAGTTCAGGAGATTGTGCGTGCCATGAATGGGCACTAACGAGAAGATAACACGCTGGTCACACACGTGGCGTGAGCGATGCAGCTGTAACAATGACTGGTTACACGTGAACATTAGACGTGAAAGTAAGGTACTGGTTGGCCACGTGGCGTGAGCGTTGCAGTTTATAGAATAACTGATTACACGTGTCACATTAAACGTCAAAAAAGTACTAGTTGGACACGTGGCGTGAGCGTTGCAGTTCATAGAATAACTGATCACACGTGAACACCAGACGTAAAAAATAAGTACCAGTTACACACATGGCGTGAGCGATGCAGGCGCAATAATCACCAGCAGCAGTATTGAATGTATGTAGCAGGAACGGCCGCAGACTTGGACGACGAGACACCATGGCCACTAACCATGTTAAGAAGATGTGCGGCACAAGGTGCAAGTTACATGCAGAGCGGAATGGCACATCCGCTCCACACGGAGTCCAGGCAACGACAGAAGTAGGGGCGCTATATAGAGAACGGCGTAGCACGTCCGCCCAGCATGGCTCCTCAGGCAGGACTGAAGTGGCGCCACATGTAACAGAGCAGAGCGGCGAGGCACCACCGCTCAGCTCCAATTCTCAGCCAGGACTGATTTGTCCGTTGCAACGGCAGCGTGGCGTGAGCAACGGATTCTGTGTTGCGTCATAGTGATGCTCCTGGAAAGTTCTACAGTAACACACACACAGACGCGCATCGTGTCGCACACAGACGCGCATCGCAACCGCACACAGACGCGCGGCGAGGCAAGAGTCGGTTACAGCTTGTTGCGTCAGCCGATTTCCAGCAAGAGACGGTTACATCGTTGCGTCACAGAGATCTGTAGAATTCTGTTGCGTCGGCATGGCGAGGCAGTGGTGGGGGCATCGGCGTGGTGGCCGAACGACGCGCGGCGTTGCCGCGTGGCGTATACTACGCAGTTGCAAGCGGCGCGGCCAGAGCCGTCGTACCTGAAAGCTTGCTTAGGAGTACAGTACATAGAAATTGCCCGCTATGGGCGTGCAGGAGCCTCAATAAGATGTGCGTCTTTCTGAATAAATAATTAAACTTATAGCTTGCTCTGACACCCTGCTTTACCGCAGAAAAACAAGCCACGCGTGATGCGAGCAGTCGGACTTCCGTCCCGTGACAATTACCGTCACATGGCCTGATGCCAAAATTTAACCCGGTCGCCGTCTGGCGGACCGTGTGCACGAAGCACCCGAGATCGTCTGGCCCTTACACTCCGGACATCTCGCCCCCACTCTTACACTCCCTGTACCTACGCGTACTAGGCCCTCTGATGTAAACTGAATGAGAACGCGGGCGCAGATGGCGCCGCATTAAATAGCTGATGGCTACACCCCCCACCTCACAAGTTCCCTAGATAGGCTCGCCTGCTGTTGCCAGCTAGGCTCGCCTGCCAGCATCTTAGGAGGGGGGATACACCCCCCACCACACAAGATTCCCAGGCAGGCTCGCTAGCCAGCTTCCTAGGAGTTCACAGCCTAAGGTTATTTTTGGCTCTGCCACGCTGTCTGCGTCAACTGCCAGAGCGCCAAATCCCGGATGTTCAGGCTCAACCCCTTCCTCCCCCGCAGCGCACTTTCACCGACCTAACGGTTCTGGCCCTCGTGTTAACGACGCCACAGTATGTACTACTCAAAGGTGAAAATATTACTTTTATTATTTTTTGGCTCGGAATTGATTTTTTGGAGGTACATAAGAACGCAGAAAATAATCCAATACTTTTTATTATATATTTCAATTTTCGCACCCCTGCTAGCTGACGCCCTCGCCTCCAAAACACCCTCATAACAAACCCAGTAAAGTTAAATAATATTGCAAATAGAAGGGTGTACTTTCTCGATCCTGTATTTTCGCATGGAAAACTTTACTGGGCTTTCTTTCTCAATAGTAAAAACTGTTTCTAATATTTTCGTGACTATCAAGGAAAGCGAAAAACTGTCAAGGACGATTGAATAATTACTTCAAATGTTTTAAGGAAGTGTGAATTGTTCGAAGAACATATATAATACTGAACAAACCTTCTTTGAATTTTTTCCATCAATTGCATTGTTTAAATTTTTGTTTGATATTCTGTAAGCACGAAGTTACATTTAAACACTTTTTAACAAATACACATTTCATTAACAACTTTCCTTCTTAACGGAAAGGATAGCGAAATGGAAAGGGTGGGGATTAACATGCGAGAGTTCTCGTACGGGTACGCTAGTTGATCATGATTTGCGAAGTACGTGTAAATCCCTAAATGTGATATAGGCATAACTACACAAATACCACAGAGTAACATTTTAGTGCTTTGGCGGTATATCCGGAGTTTAGTGCTTTTAATGCTTGCCTACCAGTGGGTGTTTTTGAATCATTTCTTAAGCCTGTTTGCGAATATGGAATCAGATTTACAGTAACACCCACAGATTTTCCATAAACATGCCTCCCCACTCATTAAATTTCGTACAAAACAGCGATCGATGTAAGATATGGCGCAATCGAAAACTGTCACTTGGGAAAATATCGATATTGATCAATGTCTTTGTTTTGATGTAGCCGTTTTTGTCTCTTTTGTACGTGAGCTTAAGTAATGTAGTAAGTGCAACTAAGTTATTTAGCAAGTCAGTTCCAAAATGGCTAGCTCGTCAAAGACAATTGTGTGTAAATGATCCTAACAGGCTTTGTTACATTTAAGAATCACTGGTTTTGAAAACTAGTAGAACAAAACATCATTTGTAAAAAAGGGCTTATCTACTTCATTTTGGTGTCAAGTTACGATACCAAGACAAAAGATTTGCGCCACATGTGTGTTACTGGTTTAAGAAAATTATATCAGGGAAAGCAGAAGTCTTTAACTTTGAAATTGTGATGGTGTGGTGAGAGCAAAGAGATCATGTAGATGACTGCTATTTTTGGATGGTGAAATTTGAGAGGCGTAACAAGAAAAGCATTCGAAGCATTGTTTACTCAAATTTGAAATCGGCCATCGTCTTGTACCACACGGCCCAACATTCCTGTACCGAAGCTACCTGTTACTCGTCATCTTATTCTGAAGACTGTGATGCAATGACGTACCCCACAGACGAACTAAACCCGAGTTATTTACTCAAGGTGAAGTAAATGACTTAGTAAGAGATGTGTTTCTCAAAGGAATTATCAAAATTTTTGGGTTCTCGTTTGAAGGAGAAAATAATGCTAGCTCCTGATACATTCTCATGGTATCGAACAAGGAAAGAAGAGTTTCGGGAGTATTACTAAAAATAGCCTCCTTGTTTACGGTAGTAACATTGAAATAGTAATATAAAAATATGGAGGTTATTTATTTACGCAACCAAAAGCAATCTGAAGGCTGTTCTACACATTACCAACAGCTGCGATTTAATACCAGTAGCATATTCGCACCTCTTGAAGGAGAGCTACGAAACTCTTGCAATGGTATTAACGGCACTAAACTATTCAATGCACGAATGGGTTGTGTATTATGATCTGAAAGTTATAGGACTGCTTCTTGGTCAACAGTTTATGGTGCCTATGGGATAGTTGTGAACGTCATCTACACTGAGTAACAACGGACAGGTCTGCCAGAGCAACAATGGATCCAGGAGACTCGAACGTAATAAGAGTAAGTTTCGTAAAGCGTGAAAACATCATTCTCTCACTTCTCCATATTAAACTCGGGATAATGAAACAGTTCGTTAAGGGACTGAATAAAGATATAAATCATTTTAAGTCAGTCACACATGTTCCTTTATGTCTGACGGTAAACTAAAAGAAGAAATCTTTGTGGGTCCCCAGATTAGGAATCTGACGCAAGCTTCGAAAATATGACTTGAGAGGAAAAACTTGCTTGGTCAGGATTAAAAAGTGTAATAAATGGAGTTTTGGGAAACAGGTAAGACCCAAATTTCAATAATATTATGGAAGATATTCTGATGGCAATGAACAATTTAGGATGCAATATGAGAGTTAAGCTGCATTGTCTTCATAGCCGTATCAGTTTTTTTCCCAGGCAACTTGGAGATTTAGTGAAGAACAAGGGGGACGATTCTACCAGGATATGAAAGACAATGAAAGGCGTTATCAGGGTAGGTGGAATTCTGTTGTGATAGCGGATTATTGCTGGTCTCAGAAGATAACGTGGAATCGCAACATATTCAACAATCACGAAGATCACGCTCCCACAGCAAAAATAAAATTGAGTATTGAAACAAGTCTTGACTTGTGATTGGTATTATATATTGATAAATAAACTAAACCTATTTTCTGAATTAGTTGCATTTTTGTGTTACTTTCCTGCCGTTAATTGCCTAAACTTCACAATAAAGTTATATGTTCAGTAAAACTAATGTAATCTGTTTGCAGATTCATAAATAGGAGGCAACAATAGGTTAAAATCACACATCAAAATAGAAAGCCTTCCAAAAACAAACATTTCATCTTGTATCCCTGTAATCATTTTTCACGCCAATAAAACACACGTCTCTTTTTTTTAATGTCCAGATTTAAGAAAATAATATCGTACATTAAAAAAAGTCGTGTCCACTTTTGATCGATTTGAATGGCTCAATATTTTTGTCTCAAATTTCGTTTTTAATGGGAACTGTAGAGCAAATGCTTCGAAAAAGAAAGTTTTGTATGGGATACAAAAAATACAATAATCATCACACAAAAATTACACCAATCACAATAAAAATTTTTTTTCATTACTACAGTACAAAAACATGAATGGAAATATCACAAGATCCTTGATCACATGAAGATCCTTCTTTAAGATGTTTTTCCTATGATTTTATTATGTACATAACTAGAAAATGTAAAATACAAGTGTATTTCTTTTGTGCGGCTACCAAGTGCCAATATACGCAAATAAAAGTCAGATTTTTTACTCAAAAAGTACAAGCATATACATTTTTTTGTTAAATATTCTTTGGTAGCAATTTCTGATTAAAAAACAAAATTAATTTTTTTTCCTATCCCTAACTGAAAATGATTCTATAATAAAGAAGTAAAATGTTTTATAAGGGCCCCCACAAGTGTTAATCAGTTCTTGGTACCATCGAACAGGGCAGGACCACCTCCAACGCCCCTCTCATTTCCCCGGCGCTCCGCTAACCCCAGCGCGAGCCAGCACTTGAAGTTTAGAAATTCACCAGTTTGGATACATTTCGTTCGTTCCTGCGCGAGCCATTGCTTGTGCAAAGATACCTACCTGTTTGGACACATTTCGTTCGCCCTTGCGCGAAACATTGCTTGTGCAACAAGAACACACTGGTTTTGCACGTGTTCCGCAAACCATTACTTAAACAGAAGAAATTTGCCTGTTCTGATGTGCAAGTAACCTACAGCTGGATTGAACGCTCGTCTGCGAGTAACGGCTCGCAACGGTCTTCGTTCTTGAAATCTGCAGCCACTTGGACCTGTGGCACTACTTTGGTTCTCCAAGTAAAATGTCCTGGGCACGTTCAGAATTCTAAGGGCCTGTTTCACGGTTGTTCCGAATACTAATCCGACAGATAACGTATCTGTCAGTTGACGTGTCTGATATACAATCTTGCTGATTTCTCTTTCATTAGCTGCAACGCAGCATCAAACGCGCTATGTACGCGAGAATTCGAATTTGTTTTGCTTCTAGCATTAATGGTTTTCGCTTCATTCTCTGTTATTTTGTATTTGAAGTTTACTTCGGCGTCAGCTGTGTGCCAATTCGGCGCAAAAGTTTGTTTTATTTCATTTGTTAGGCGAAGAAATATGATAGTGCAGAAAATAGCATATATTTTATTAGGAAATATTTCATAAAGATAGTCAAGACAGTACGTAGGGTATGAGCACCGTAAAATCAACTCCACTCAACTTAAAACCATTCTCCTGCTAATTATATTTTTGAGATGTCACTTCTTTTAAACACTGACAAAAGTGTTACATTTTGCCAGGTGGTGGGAACATATTTGCAATCTATTGCTCCGAGATCTCTATAAAATCTAGCAATTTCACGCACATAGTGTCAATTCTGAAATGGCATGTGACACTTCACTCACTACTCCTGAAGAAATAACTTGCTTGAAGCCTCAAATTAAAGATACAAAATGACCCCATTTCATAATACAGAGGTCAGCTCATTGGTGATACAGATGAATTGCTAATAATATACGAAGTATACACTATTATCTGGAAATAAAATGGCCCAATCGTTGACGGTATACCTAGCTATCAGAAACATTTTATTCCAGTACCCGCCAGGGCGTCCTCACCCTACACAAACACTGTACTACCTTCTGTACTTCCACACGTGTGGTAGTGAACTGTATTACCACAGGCGTCGGGAACTTAGAGCACATCCCAACTGGGGCGGGCAAGATGGTGGAAGACATGGATGGGGAAAACCCGGTCAACGTGTAGGTCGGCGCCGGATATTTCCAACCAGCTGTGTAAGAACGCTATCTCACGTAACAATTATACACTACACTTACGGGATATCCAGAAGTACGAACTAATCAAAATTTATCATTTACCTTCCAAACCAAGAGCAATGAGAGTTTAACACGGAACGTAATGTCATCTTTATGGGCGAAATTGTCTCCGCATCTTGCAATGAATTTCGGTAATTTCCCCTTTGCTGGACCTGTCTCACCAAGAACCGCAACGTCCGATGCCCTTTTTTTGGAAGGGTACATAATATTCTTGGGAAAGAAATACGATCAAGTTCTTCAAACAATTTATTTCAATATACAAAAATTGATGTTATTGAAAATATTAAAATGAATTTTAGATTAACATGTTTTTCATTACATTTTGAGAATATATTTTCAAAACCGATGCAATGAAAACTATAAGAGCAGCTTTCCATTGTGAATTAGAACAAACGACTGAAAGAAAGAAAATGAAATGTTTTAAATCAGTATATAACACAACATATAAAATACTAGTACCACTAGTATTTTAATACATACAGTAGAATATTAATTTTAGAATATACTGGAACCCGGCAGATCTCATATATACATATGTGTGTGTGTGTGTGTGTGCGGGAAGGAAACTTCGCAGATAAGCTCTTAGGACGATTTTAAGCATATCTTGTCTACTAAGCTACTGTGATATTCTGAATGGTTATGCCGCAATTAGCATTTTGAAAATGGTTTTAAAAATGCTTTCTAAGAAAAAATTTGCATCGCAGAGGAATAGAAAACTCCAGAAACATGAAAATTGTTTATTATTTTTAAAAGAAATATATTTGATCAAAAAGAAAAATTAACACAAATGAAGCACCCAATTTACCCAAAGTACTTTTCAACTTCTTTTTTTTATTTCGCACAGAAGAGATGTAGTAAAGTTACGATACAAAATACTGCCTATCCAGGAGTATATGTGCATATTGTTTAAGCCTACACCAGTAAATTCTATCCCTTTGACCTTCATGTAATGTTTGAATTGGTTACTGTTAGCACTGAAATTTTTATATAAAGGGACATGTGTCAGACATCTAAGTGATATAATTGATAGAAACATCATTTGATATTTGCAAAACCCAAGAAAGTGTAAGGTTTGTCCTGAATTATGTAATTGAGTATATGAGGTAATCAGTTGATTATACAAACAGTTTAAAGATTACACAACACAATGTTCTCTAAGCAAGACCAACTGCGCTTCCATTTCACGCGAACTTATCAAGGTGCACTTGACGCTATCTTCTCGTTTCCATTCTACCCGCATTTCACACAACGCAAATTTTCTTCCCTTTTTATTAATTAAGTAAACCTGAGATATACTCAATTACTAGTGACCTCCACTCCTATGTTTTGTCCCTTTTTTGGTACCTCATTTTTTAAACTGTTCACAGGGAGCTGATTAGTAAGGACTTCAAAATCGTTCTCTTTATAGCTTTAATACACATGAAAATGAATACATGGTATATCAGTTTTTAATTTGTATGCATTAGCTGATCATTATTTCTATGACCCCAAACCTCAAAAAACAATGTAATCAAAAGGAAAGCCTGAAAGCATAGTGTATATATAACAGTAACATTAAAGTTATATATTTCATTAGATGCAAATAATTTGTATGGTCATACTTTTCAGCCCACTAATTGGAAATATTAGAAAATAAAAAAATGGTCAATGAGTTTATACATTTATCTAATAATGGGTGTAAAAAATACACATTTGAAATAGATTTAACTATTCCACATCTGCAAGATAAATTTAAAAACTTTGTTTCTTCAACGTTTTCCTCCGAATATGCATTATCAAATAAACAGAATTTTATAATATGGGTATATTGAATATTTCTAAAAGATATTAAGCTCGTCAATACATTAAAAGAGAAACGGAACTGTGATTCAATATAGAATGTTCAATTGTTATACATCAAGGGATCAAACATCTTCAAATTATATAGGGGCCAAAAGGCTGGTTAAAACGATTTATCGAAAAAATACAGCTGTAAGGCGGCAAACATAACGACTTTGAAGTAGGTTCTTTAACTCATTAATACAGTATACGGTAAACAAATGGAAAATGTATGAAAAATATCTGAAACTTCCACTTAGCTATCGTCAGTTTAAAAAAAATCAGGAATATGAAACCGAAATATAGAAATCACTTCAAACTATAGACTAATACTAATTCCTTTATTACCTACTTTGAAACTAATAAGTTTTGTTATAAAAGAATATATTAAACATTTTGATACTTGTTTATTCTTAGAACCACAAGCAAATAATAAGGTATTAAGTAAATTTAAAGATGAATATTTAGGCAAACCCATGTAAGAATTTGTAGGAATAAAATAAAAAATGTATTCATTTAGAAAACAATTATAGAAAAAAGTATTAAGGAAAAACAAAATACAGAAAAAATGAAATTCGATACGTAGTTTATTAAATGATGTACACATGGGGCTGTGTATGATATTACTTCAAAACAATATAAACTATATTCAATAACGATGGGGAAATTTGCTCTATCATCATATAAGGGATATTTAATAGATCATATCAATACATTACCATCCAGATATAAAATAGAATAATATATTAAAATAAGACCAGATATTAAAATAATATAGTTTTAAAATGCCTTAAAAACTAATCTGCATGTAATATATGCAATTTCTTTTTAGACGATTATTTATTAAATAACCTCTATTGACCAAGCATCTACAAGAAAATTGTACTTGTGATATAAAATGTTTTGATGCAAACGTTACACTAAAAGGTACTACCATCAACATTCGACTCATTGTTATAAAATAATTAATTCGTTTTTTACTTGACGTACGGTGGGTGGACTAATTATTAGTCAATATCAAAATTCTATTATTTTTATGATTTTGCGGTTTAATTTAATTAATATAGTAACCATTGAATTATTTTGTCAACATATACATTAATATTTTTTAGTATGGAACCACTGGTCAACATGCCACATAACTTTTCCATGACCGTTATTATATAGTGTTGTTCAAGTGGAGCGTGATTACTGATTGAAGTTATTTTGAAAGTTTTGTTCTCTTCGGTATTGTCGTTCAGGGAAGCATGTGCTTTTCATGCAATACCACAGAAAATGTAATTTTGACATTTACTGCAAGATTTAATGTATTTGATTTTTTAATGACAAGTACATGATCTAAATAGTTTCAATGATCATGGGTAAATGTTTTGTTTTCACATCATAAAAAGGACGAATTGCAAAATTGATTCCGTATTGTAAGTAGACACAATGAGGGATTGCTATTTAGGAAAGAATTTCGCTGACAATAGTTGAAAATATCAAAAGAAAGTTTCAGATGGATGTACATTTAGGAAAAGAGTAGGAAAATGTGACAAAAAATTTGTTCACCAACAACTGAACGGGAAATACGACGCATCGCATTGCAATAGAAAATCGTCGGAAACCACAAAAATCTGTAAACATGATTCACTGATTCATCAATGATACACTCAAAGACGCTGAAGTGTATGAGAGCGAACTCCCAGAAGAAAGTTTGTAGAAATGGACGACCTTGTCGACGACCTGTGGGAAAACCCAAACTCACCCGAAAGGATGAAAACATAGGTTAAATTTTGTTAAAACGTAATGAAATTGAACCGAAGGAGATTGGAATAAGGTTTATAATGTGTTCCAAGAATTAAAACTGCCAACGAGAACAAAATCTAAAAGTATTATTGAGATTTGCTTCTCAGACTAGTCGTCAATCCAGATCATGCGAGACAAGACAGTACATTTGACGCAGGTGTAATAACTTTACTATGGAACGAGTAAAATATCCTTTCCGTTCTGATATGGTCGATAATTATCTTCCAAGGCACAGAAAGGCTCTACTTTGTGCAAAGACAATGCGTCAGGACCAATACATGCGAGGTACTACAGGAAAAATTTCTTCAGGTGACAAACAGTTCTCGAACCAATTTGTGTTCAGGTACGGTTCGGCTTTTTGTCACAAAGCCATAAAAATAACAATTTATCAAGGAAAACAACACAAAAATCCTAGATTCGATTGGGAACTCGCCGGATATGAATCTGGTAGAGAATGTAAGGGAGGAATTAAAAAAAAAGAAATATGGAAGACTAAATTATTACGACTTACAAAGAACATCTGAAAATCACTAGGGTTTGGTAAAATCCTCCTCTATTGTCAAACGGGCCATGAAATGAAACACAAGCAAGCCAGTATCCATCAAAGCTCTCAAGAATGTAGTGAACTTACAAAGTAATGAAGAATGTTTCCAATAATTTAAGTATTAAACCACCTTCTTAAAAAAGTTATAATCCTCCCGTAAATACACTACAAATAAATACATTACGAATAAAATACCACATCCGCATTCATAGTTTGTTTAGTAATCTCAATTTTTTATACAAGTATCGGTAACTTTTTCGAAACCGGTCACAATATATGAAAAAATTATTACATATCTTTTGAAAATATCTTGCACGTTCTAATGCTAAAATGAATGAGTGAAAACGAGCACGGTGTAAGTGACCTATAAATTCTGAAAAAACTATTTAATTCAATATCACTTTGAAGGAGTGGTGCTTTATTTCATCATTAACATCACGTCATTTCAATTATTCATTAAAACCACGAAATTACATTGGAACTTTAATGTAGCCTAATATAATGATTTTTCTTAGAATGAATAAACTGTCACTTATACCGTTCTGGTTTACACCCATTCAAATATCTTATTATTGTTCGCCCATTGACCGCCAAATTAGTTCAAATTTGGCGCCACGCTTCAAACATCTCAATTCGCTACTCTTTGAAGGCATTTTAGAAGTAAAAATCATACATTTCACCCACCCGTCAAAAATTTCGCGCGAATTCCTTCCCAGTTGACCAAATACTCGTGTCTTTCGTACAAAGTTCTTTGACATTGATTGTCAACTGCTTCCTGTAAGTTCGGAGTATCACCAAAAGATCGCATTAGCTCCTGGGCGACCGCGACGAAATATGTAAACATTGTCACTTCTCGGAATCCAGCTCTTTCCATGTTAGACGCAGCAGGTTCGCATTGTCATGAAAATAAAGGGGGCCGCGAGTATTTTCGTGGCCATCGAGGACAGAAGCTAAGTGAAATGTGTTGGGCGCATTCAAAGATCGATTCGGGGCGCTGCCAGGCAATTCCCAACACCTTTCTACGGTCTAACGTGCAGTAAAACGTGAAACAAAAACATTTAATTTCGGCTGGACAGAGCTATCCATGACAATCTCTTCAATACTCCTGGATTCTTTCAGCAAGGTAACAATCTTTGTCAATTATGTATCGTTTCTTTTCCAGAACACGCTCGTTTAAAGAGAACTTTCGATAGAAAATGAGATTTTTGTTGCAGTTTTTGCTAATGCTCTCCCAATTTATCTAAGCAATATTTCGCAATCTCAATTATTACTTTCCCGTGTACATACGTATTTTTTATATTAGCGGCAACTTGTTCTCAGTATTATATTTGAGTACATGTGCTTTAAATATTATCATATAAAGCTTCTCGAAAAGTAAACATTTCGAACGGATAGTACTAGTACCTCTTTAATATGAGGTAAAGTTCATTTCTGGGTATTTTTTGTTTTTTCAAAAATTACACAAATGTAATTTTTTGGGAAATATCTCACGCCACTCTTATGCACATTTCCATCAATTGGTAAACTATTGCATTTGTGAGTTAATTTGCTTTAAATGAAGTTTCTCGAAAACTCAAACTTTCTGTAATAGTGCTTCAAATTTCGAATTTACAGTAAGGCGTCAGCACCATTTTCTTAAATACCAATACAAACTTTTTAAATAAAAAAAACCATTTAGGACGAGTTTTTACTGTTTTTTAATATTTTCGTTCTATTTAAAAAACGAAAAATTAAGAATGTTTTTAATTGTACTTTTGGCGGTGATGTCAGAAGGCAAGAGTATGTGGCAAGTTCGAATAGCTAGCTGAGACCAGAGGAAATAGAAAACTAATACGGGAAAGTCTGTGCCATTCACTATGCGCACTTTTTTGTTGCACTCTCCTTTTGCTTGTAATGGTAAGAGTAGAGGTAAGGGCGAGTTGCCATTTTGTTAGCAATGCAGAAAAATCATACTTGCAATTTATGTACCGATGCAAATAAGTTTTCTATAACTCAGAAACGAAAATGACTATTTTTCAAATATTGCTAATCTTGCGATTTTTTAAAATTTATTTATTTATTTATGTTAAACTTTCACTCACCTTTCAACTTTTTATAGTTAAAATGACGGGAGGGATTCTCGGACTCAAGAAAACGTGCGCAGATAATCTTTTCCCCCCTACGTCACATACAGTTTTTACTGTTTTATTGACTGAATAAATCTAAATCCACCAGTTAATGATATTGTACAATCTATATTCATTGAAGTTACGTTAATTTTTTTTTAGGTCTACTAAACTCAGAAATTCATTACTTTCACAATACATTTCATTTTTACGAAAATGAATTTCACCATTCATGTATCTAAATGCAGCATTGATTGATAGTGGTAAACCAGAAAATACTTTGGATATACCAATTTTTTTTAGAACATTCATCAATGTCAGAACAATAGATATTATAAAATAAAAATGTTATGCCTAAATTAAAATTCAAGAACATATGCATTTTTTATTGTTGAAGTAGACTCATTTCTTGATTGTTTTGGATACCCGTTTACTAAATCAATCATATAATACACATTATCAATAAAAATTAAACGCCGTGTATAAATAATTAGTACAGTAAAATCGGTCTAATCAGCACCTGTGCCGGAAACCTGTTTTTACTGGAAAAGGTATCTGGCCATGACGTTAAATAACATTTTACACAGCATCAAAGAGAACCTCTCCAACGCAGAAATGGAACACTTCTTCATGACCTGCACGGATAGCAAATTTTGTTTAAAATTCTCTATCCCTGTGACACGCGATTTCATCCTGGCAGTCGGATATTGAAGGAGAGGGGCTCCAGCTGTCAGCGTAGAATTCAATCTTAGGGTCGCTGGTCTCTCAAATCTGCCGTAGGGGAATTAGCTCTCCCGTCTCTGAGTGTGGGAATGTGTACGGGCAGAGCCTCTATTCACGCGTCTCCCTGGCTGGCGTTGAAAATCATAATAAAAACCCTTCTCCGAAGGGTTTTTACCTTAAAAATTCATGGCTTCGATCAGGTTCGAAATTGGGTATAACAGCCCGAATCGCTAATCGTTACACTACCGAACCCACAACTTCGCGTCAACTTGGACATGTTCTCGCACAGGACTTCCACTTTAGACTACAGTGCGGTTTTTATAGCACTGTTCCTCTAAGCCCTACTAATAATGTACTTCAGCTTCCGGGTCAATGACCCCCATCTCGGTTAGATTTTTGTCCAATTTCTCTGATCCATTGAGCAAATGCTGAGATGCTTCTGGACGTAACGGTAGCTTCGCTATGCGCACGTTCAGTTGAACTCTCCTTTTGCTTGTAATCGTACGAGGAGAGGTAATGGCGAGTAACTATTTTGTTAGCAATGCAGAAAAATCATACTTGCGATTAATTTACCGATACAAATGTTTTCTATAACTCGGAAACAAAAATGTCTATTTTCCAAGTATTGCTAATCTCACGATTTTTTAAAATTTATTTTTATTTATTTTAAACTTTTCCTCGTATATCAACTATTCATAGTTGAAATGACGGGAAGGGATTCTGGAACTCACGAACACGTGCAGAGATAATCGCCCCCATACGTCACATACCGTTTTTTTACTGTTTTATTGACTAAATAAATCTAAATCTACTTCACAATGACATTGTCACAGTATTTCGCGTCTTTCTCGGTCGTGCCGCTAGATTTCGCATGATCGCGACCGTATCCAGCACTGCCATTCAACCGAGAAAGACGCGAAATACTGTGGCACAATGCCGCCATTAAGTAGAGACTTAAGGGTCAGAGTTATAAAACCCACACTAAATAATTGTTCGCGGGCAGCCAGTTGCACAACACTGACCTAGTGGGATGTCAATTATTTGTTCAAAAGTGGATGTAAACATTGCCACGTGGGTAGATAGTCGCTGATTGGCTGCGAGTCTGCGACACACATTCTTCCTCGGACTTTTTTAAGTACACGCGTAATAAAACTATTCAAGTAAATGCTAGTAAAATACTGAAGAAAATCATATGTAAGCGTCAGATGTAATAAGTATAAATTTACATTATATGATATGTGTTACATGTATGATACGTGTTACTTTAAAGGAAAGGGGTAAACGAAGATACATATTATCAAGCGAAGTACTTTCTATGAAATGGCGGACCGCGTAACACGTGTCCTTGTAGCGTAGTGAATCTAATCGAATTGAGCAGAATTAATAAGTATAAAAGAATCTCGCATTATAGCTTCAAGATTAGTTGTTTAAAATTGTGGGTAAGTGATTGTGCACGTGAGCTGACTTTGAGTGTATTCTGTGTAATGTATTTATAATTAAAGTGCCACGACAATCCATCTCCATCACCGTCTCAAATTGTAAAACATTCGCGAGAAAAGCCAACAGAATGGAATGGCGAAGCAACTGCTGTTTTACACTAATTTTAAAAGTATTCGATTCATTGCCCAAGAAGAATACAGAACCCGCAACTGATAGATTTGTCAGATTCAGAATAAACATGTTTTTCTTTACACGAAACGAATAATTTCTATGATAAATCGATGATATATATACTGCTACCAATTTTGGGTTCACGTGTAATAAAAATCACTGAACTTAATGCAATTGCATTTTTTTACTGATTGCCCATATCGAAAGAAATGTATATAACCTATCACCGAAAATAAAACAAATCTTGCCCATTTTTATTATGTATATATCTGAGATTTTTTCTCTAAATGCATATTTTAATGTATGCGCATATTTAAGTGCATATATTACAAGTTTTTGTGTAGAAGTAGGTCGAAGTCCGATATTTTCGTGTATTTCTCGTTCAAAAAAGTGAATTAATCCATACTAATACTACAATACCAACATAATATTTTCGATTGTTTTCCCTTGAATCGAAAATACTTTCTTTTTCTTATTTGTGCGCATTAACTTAGTGAACTGGGCTAAATGTTTTGGCATCTTGTAACAATGCTATAGGCTCTCACGTTTAATAATTTTGTTCGTTTAATGTAATGTTTGACAATATATTGTTTTTGTATTCCAGCATTATAAAAGAACCTTTTCTGTTGTAAGAAATCGTACATAATAGGACATTTAACGGCACAAATGATGACGTATTAGATTGTACGTCACGAATGATTGCGTCATCACACATTCAGCCAATCGTAGCGAGAGAATCGGGGGATCTTCAAATATTGCAATCAACAAAAAATTAACACTTCCAAAGTACAGTATTGATGATAGATTTTTTGGTAAAAGAAATCTGTTCTAAAAAATCAGTTATTTAAAGCAGGCCGTGTTCATTATTATAAAATTTGTATTCATCATAACTTTATTTTCGAATTTCTCGCATTTCTTTTGCTAGAATGTTTCACGAGTTATCACATGAAAAGTTCATGGAAAGTTTGAAATTCTGAGAATACCTTCTAATTATTAGGACATGTTATGGCAATGTGAAACAAAATTTTAATTGTCGAATTTGTGTTGGTGTATCATCTTAAAAAGAATTAGTTTTGGAATCTAATGTTCTATGATTTGTAATGAGTTTTACAAACTATGACAGTTCTGTTAACATGGACAGAGATTGTGGTATTATAGTATGAAATGTGAGGAAGTACAGGCTGTTGTTGCACCACTATTTATAATTAGAACAAAATTTTGTTGTTTAACATTTTATGATAGAATTTATCAGAATCAGACAACATAGTTTTCATGTAGACTCACTCCTTTTTTTGTCTTGAAATGAACAACGTATGATATTATAAAATTCTTAACTAGAAATTAATCTGAATTATTTGTTGGATTCACACAGAAATTATTCATTAATTTTTTCAATTAGTAATACAACTTCATTTTTCCATGATTATTTTTTGCTCAAATGTAAACTGGCACTGGCAATTAAATTCTTATGTTAAAAATATACATAAAAAACTTTAAACTCACCATTTAATGCTTGTATTTGTGATAAACATGTGTACACTGTAATGAGGGAAGAGTGAAGAGAACTATCAACCTCACCCCATATTAATTGTGAAACAACAAGAAATTTACTACAACTTGCAAGTACCATTGCTTTCCATAGTTTCACCGCATCAGAGTAATGCAAGCTACAAATGTATATACTTAACGCATACACAGACAGCCACCATGATGTAAATCCTAAAAATAAATAAAAGGCATATTTTAAGATATCAATTATGGATTTAAAAGTTCAAATGACTGCGTTGCTGAATCATGCAACTTTATCTCCATATCAATACTACGAATAAACAAAAACTGTCAAAACGTTTTTCCATTTTAAGATACCTAAGAGCAACCAAATGATGACTTCTTTATTCAGAATACAATTTTCTTTTACATGTATTTGTATAAATGAACATGTAATTAACTCCATAAAAACAAGTATCCATTCACTGACTACGTGAATAGCTATAGCAACAAATATTTTAAATTTTTCAGGGAATTTTGGGTTTAGATTTTAACATTGCTCTCAAATTATTGAACTGATTGCTCATTGCTACCTAATAATAGCAACCTATAGAATACACGTACTTCTCAACTGAATTGATGAACTTTTTTTTTTTTCAAACACGCATTTTAAAAAATGTTTTTGAAAATTTGTACGACAATTCTACAATTTTATTTCAAATGATACAAAAATGATAAATTTATATGAACTTCTCAATCTTCTGATATATTTATATTCATTTCTGACAACCTAAAATAGATAATTCATTTGTATCGCTATTACAATATCATTGTTTATACCTCAAACATTTCTTTAATTTTACAAAAACAGCAAGAACAAAAGTAAAAATTTTCCTATGTAGTTTATGATTTTGAATGTTTTGAAGTACAGCTTGCGACTGCTTTCAGAAGAATATCTTCCAGCACAAAAACATTTCCCAGCACATTTACATCAAAATTCCCAGACAGGTAAACAATCAAATTGTAACATTCACATTTCTGACAAGACTTTCAATTCTGACAAAAATTTCTTTAAAGAGACAATTACTAAATTTTCATTTTAAAATTTTATTATAAGTTTCAAAAAGTTGGCAAATCACATGTTTTTTATGAGTATTTCACCCACATTCCCATCACCCCCTAAATAGTGTTCAAACTTCAATACTTACTTGTTCGTATATATTTCACTGAAAGAGAAAATTATGGAATGCTGCAGGGAAAAGTGCAGATATTTCAAGAAAAAATCCTTTTGTAGGTGATGATAAGGAAAAAGTTGATTTTTCTTGCTCTTTTTTGTAGTCAATTACCTTATCAAAAATTAAGAGTGGTCAGATTCCAATAAATTTTGTCGGATCCTTCGTATCAAAACCCCGCCCCCAACGTGTGTGAACCACACTGGCGCCTAAAAACAAACATTTAATCAAAACTGATTTTCCCCAATCAATTCAGCTACAGTTGCGTTGACAGAATCCACTTCGTGGTTTCTTTGTACAAATTGTTTTATGACAAGTTTTGATTGCATGTGGACACAAGCATCTAAACTGATCATATGATTTTTTTCAAAACTGATATTGCCTGATCAATTAGGCTGAATCCAAGAAAATGCCCAGTGAATTTAAATATAATACCTCAAATTCCAAAAACAAAGATATAAATATTTTGGTAATGCATTGTTCTTTACATAAAGACTCAATATTGTTGTTTGTATCTGAAAATGTGGAATTTCTAGTTCATTTTCACAGAAAACTTTAAAGAGTTTTCATCAATGTTATGGGGCATCACTTGAAGCACATGTACTCATAAATGCAATAATGTGTACAAATTACCATTAATGTAAATATTAACAATGTAAGAGGCATGTAAAGAAATACAATTATGTATAAAAAATAAAAACGGCTGTTACAGTCAGTGAACCCTAGTGTATAATAGTTCACTGGTTACAGTATGTTTAGCACTAACCCTACCACAAGTTTAAAGAAAAAATTTGGAGTGGTTTTTGAGAAATCATTTTTCATATTTTTTAATACTGCACATATTTCTCTCAATACTGCATGCAAATTAAAATTTTCCAAAAAATGTACAAGACGGTTATCAAACAACGAGTTATGGAGAACACATTTTGTTTGAAACGAAATTTCTATTTTTATTTTGTAGCTGTAGGAAGACACCAAAAATATTTCACTTTTTCAATTTTCGTATAAGGGTATTTTGTTCTCCTAATAGAAAAAACATTAAAGAAAAAAATTGGAGCCGTTGAGAAAAAATTGAAAATGTCCCACAGACTTCATGTAAAGCATCCTTCAAAACTATGGAATGCTGATTAAGGAATTAACGAAACCGCAGAGCTTCACATGAGGCTAGATCGATGGGGGAGTATTAAGTTTGGAAAAAATCCAACGTATACATTAGGCATTAGTGTTGTTCATAGTCGGCAGACAGACAGTCGGTCGATTTGGGAAAGAAGAAAAAGAGAAAGTTTGCAGTATAAAGGACATGGTATTCATGAAATCTGACAACACAACATGTTAGAGAGGGTAATTTACTACATATCAGAACAGACTGATGAGTCTACCCATTCATACCAAAAAAATACTGAACAGTTCAAATCTAAGATCTATAATGAAATTTGGCAAGGCTTCATAGGCTCACATAGTGAGTATTATGGGCCCACAGCCTAAGATGCTACGCTAAGTTAATTTCTAGCAAACACTTGCAATAAAATTAAAGCATATTCTAAACAAAA